>VWZG01005531.1:1306518-1334472 GCA_013396735.1 Grallaria varia | reverse complement strand
TTTTTTTTTTTTTTTTTTTCAGCTTTTGCAATCTCACGGAGGCGGGTGAAAGCAAGTTCAGGGAAAAGACGTTTCCCTGAAGAGCAGCCGGAGAGCGGTCCTAGCCCTGTCTGTGCTAGGCAGAGGACAGCCAGCCTCGCCACTTGCTTTAGCCTAGAACCAACCCCCCCCCAAAATCTGGAGGCGTCCTGGCGCTTGGACTGATTCTCCAGGTAAGCCTTTATTTTAACCTCCGGATCCTGGTAGTTGGGAGCTCTCCAACCAGGAAGTTAAACCTGTTTGGAGAAAAAAAAAAAAAACCAGCAGAACTGGTGTAAGGGCAGAGTGGGGACAGCTCGGCTGCTCGGTGTCGTAGGTGCTCTTGCTTTATTTACTCAGTTGTCAGCCTGAAGCAAATCGGGCATTTGTTCCACCTGCCTCGTTTCAGTTAAAACAAGAGACGGACGGACAGACAGACAAAGCCCACAACAACATTTCCCCTGTGAGTAGAAGTTACCACACGTGTTCTGCCTGCTGTGGCAAAGGGAAAGGAAGGGAGAAAGAAAGGGAAAAACAGCTTATTGCTGGTCATGCCGGTTTAAAAGTCACGCAGCAAGAACTAATCTCATGCCAAGTGCTCTGAAATGAATAGAATTGTAGTTCTGGGGCTTTGGGGAAAATCTTGGGAACAGCCAAAGCGGAACAAAGAGAATCCCCTGAACCTGTTGCTCTTAACCCCAGAGTGGATCACTCGGGTCTGCTTGGTGGATGTTGAGACATGGGAGTGGCCATGACGCAACAGGGGCAGTTCTGTAAAGCTCAGGAGGTGTGGGGAGCCAAAGCAAGGCACCCTCTGCCTCTGCCAGGATATTGTGCCAAACGGGAATTTGGCATTGTCATTGCTTTGTTTATGCGCTGTGAAAGTATCTTCCCAAAATTGCCACATGATCTTGGGTGTGCAATTTTTCATCAGATTGAGAATATAATCCTGTTGGAGCAGTTGGAGTTTATCTTGTGATTTTACTTTGAGAGCTGTCTACAGGAACTTGAGAACATTTCGTGTTTCAGTAATCTGAGCAGCATTGCTCCATACTTACAGATGTCTGAATTTTAACAGTGCCTGGGGAGGAAAACCAAAAGAACTTGGCTTCATCAAAATCCCATTGCTTCCAGCAAGGGCTGGGAGTGCTCGAGCTGCTTTCCACCCCCGTGTTTGTGAAACAGCCTCCCACTGAGGTCTCTGCCATCCCGGGGTGGGGAAACGTCTGCCCCCTTACCCAAGGGCAGCCACCCACTGCTGGGGTGACCATGAGCAGAAGGAGGAAAAGCATCCCAAAAAATTATGTCAGAAAATCTGAGGCCCCCTGCAGCTCGTAGTTTTGGCTCAAACCTTGGATTCCTCCTGCTGCTGGCATGGGGCTAAGCTGGGGAGTTCAGCTGTGCTGTGGGGAGGCACCTCACAGCAGATGCAGTAAAAAAAACCTTCCCCCAGACTTTTCTGCCCTAAAAAAGCCTTTTGCACTCCAGGTCACATCTGCAACTGCCAGCCCAGAGAGCAGGAGCAGGTGGGACCAGCTCATGCCAAGCTGCCTAAATAATGAAGGAAATACCATGGCAGGACAGATTTGCTTCATATTTGGTTGCAGAGGAGACTCTGGATTGCTCAGCAGGAGTGGGAGGGTTTGTTTTCTGCTTCTGCCTCAATGAGTCAAACCATGAGCAAAGCAGTTCAGATCTGGAGAGTCTCAGTTCCTGTAATTTCTAGCAGGGAAACATCACTGCTACTGCTTTTGTTCCTTCCTACGGAGATTTGTAGCTTTGCTGGGCAGGAACTCTGCTGAAATGTGCTTAGCACAGCTGGAGCCTCTCACCACAGCTGTAAAAGAAGCAAATAAAAATAGCATTTGTGCTCATCAGCAGCGTCCCGTTGGCTTCTCTCAGCACTAATACTCTGCTGCCTTTGATAGAGTCATTAGGCAGATCCCGCACCTCTTCCGAGCGCCCCATTATACGGGATGAGGAAGAGCCTTCCATCACTTCTGACACAACCTATTGTTTTTTCCCACCCTTCTCTCAGAGGCAGCATGGACATCAAGGAGTATTTGGCCAGAATTTCATACCGGGGCTCCCACAATAAGCCAGACTTGAGTACTATGTCAGATATATTCCAGCACCACATCCAAGCTGTCCCTTTTGAAAACCTCAGCATCCACAGTGGGGAAAAGATTGAGCTGGACCTGGAAGCCACCTACAACAAGATAGTGAGGAAGAAACGTGGGGGCTGGTGCATGGAAAACAACTATCTTTTATCTTGGGTCCTGAAAACCCTCGGCTATGACGTCACCCTTCTGGCAGCAAAAGTTTACGTCCCGGAGTACGACGCCTATCCAGAGGAAATCGATCATCTGCTGCTGAAGGTGGTGCTTGATGGCAAATCCTACATTGTGGATGGGGGGTTCGGGATGGCCTACCAGATGTGGCAGCCAATGGAGCTGATTTCGGGGAGAGATCAGCCGCAGACTCCGGGGGTCTTCCGCTTCCAGGAGGAGAGTGGGATCTGGTACCTGGAGAAGGTGAAAAGGAAGCAGTTGGTCCCCAACCAAAGCGCCTCCTCTTTCCATAACGTGGAAGGCGAAGTTTGCCGTCGGATTTACCTCTTCACCCTTCAGCCACGAGACATCGAAGAGTTCAGAGGCTGCAACGCCCACCTGCAGACGGCGCCCGACTCGCTCTTCGTCACCAAGTCCATCTGCAGCCTGCAGACTGCCGACGGCATCCGCGCCCTGGTGGGCTGGAAACTCACCGAGATGAAGTACAACTACAGGGATAATATGGATCTCGTGGAAGTCAGAATCCTTCCAGATGAAGAAATAGAAAAAACACTGAAAGAGAAATTCAATGTAACACTAGACAACAAATTTGTACCCGTCAATAGAAGCAGGTTGTCTCTGTTCTAACTCACTGCCTGAATTATAATTCAATACAGGGGCATTACAGGCAATTCCTCCCTCTCTTTCTGACAAGCATCTAAAGGTTAAGCTTTTTCCTTCCATCTACACCAGTGTAAGGCAGAACACAGTAGCACAAATCTGGAAAAGAAATGGATTTTCACAACTACTCCTGCCTCTCTTTTTGGTTTGGGTACAAGGAATTTCTTCCTAGCTCAATCAAATCACGGTCCTTTTGTTTGTGCTTAGTGGAAAGCACACTCTGCCTGTTCCCTACTCCTTTCATCTCTTAAAAGCTTCTCTAAACACACCCAGAGTAGCTGGGCAGAACGATGGAACCGTGTGTCTCTATTACCTGGTGCTGCCACCTGGGGAAAATCATACCCACCTCTCAAATGAACACTCTATTATTTGGGGAATTTCACAGCCACAAAAACAAAGACATCCTTTGCTGAGTTTCCTCCATAAGCCTGTCCTTTTTGCTCCTGCATCCTCAACACCCTCTCATGGGGCAGTCAGGTGGTGTCCCACCTGTGCTGCGCTGTGAGAATACTTTAAGACAGGCTATTTAAGGCCTAAACCCATTGACAAGAAATATTAGTGACAATTCTGTCTTGTTTCAGTCTTTACATGACTCCTGATCTCTCGGTGACATAACCAAAAAGCAGTATTTCTTCGAACTGAAAGCATTTCCTGAGTATTTTGTTTGCAGACTGCTGGGAATACACGTTCCTCTTGTCACTCTTGATTGTTATTGCACATTAATTATTATGGCTGAACCCAAAAACCATGCATGGAATTATTTCTCTGAAACGTGTCTGTTCTACTGAGGATGTGTTTGCAGTGATACAAATTGTATTGATATAAGGAGAAACGATGAATCTCAACCACATACCTAAAGGCTAAGATTTCTAGTAGGAGAAATTACTCAAATGTGATCACTTTGCCCATTGACATGATAGTTGATGTTCCTTCATGTACAAATCTTGGAAGCATTACAGCTATGCACTTATAATTTAGTAAATTATATTAGTGGGTTGCAATTAAATAAAAAAATCAAGCATTGTATGGTAGAATTATTCAGATGTTTTTCCCCTATATTACAGCATATATTCCCAAAGCAAAAAATGCCATTAATCATTGCAGTTGTCCTGATTATGTGCTAATATTTTGCAGCTAGGGCTTTTAAAAAACACAATAACTCACTGAACCTTTTTTCCTTGGTATGCGGTATGTGCAGCTTTCTATAACTAGCAATTTACGGTTAATAAAAGCTGCTGCTATTCTGCATGTTCAGAGTTTATTTTGTAGAGACACCGTGAGCTCCCCAAATCCCCACGTCCCCAGAGTCAAACTTGGCTGCAGGTGTGCAATTGTCTTTTGTGGCACAAGAGGCTCTCCCGTCCTACAGGGAAAGGAAATGTTAATGACATCCTGTAGTGGGTTGCAGGAGGAAAAGGGGCTTTCTATGGTGTGGACCAGCAGCTTGCAACACAGATGGGCAGAAGAAATTGTCCCAGGATGTGGCTTGTTTGTGATCTGTGTCTTTCTGTGGTCTCCATATTAGTAGAAGAGCTAAAGGAGCTAAGCTCAGTGAGTTTATCCTCATAGCATCCTGGCAGCTGGAGCAAAGCTTTGGGATGCAGGCAAAACTCCAGGCAGGTCTTGCAAAGCTGTGGGGCAGCAGAAGGTCCAAGCAGAGCCAAGACACTCCATCCTTTGCGGGAACAGGCACAGGAAACACCTGGCAGGGGCTGTGCCCACTCCGCACCCCGTGTCTGGGTGTTTCTTGCACTTTGTGCTGTTCCACAGGCTGAGGGGCAGGAGTACAGAACCATAAACCCACAGGCCTTTAAGGTCAGAGTAGGGCATTACATCCATTGCCCCAGAGATTCGACACGTGAAGGGCAAGAATGGGGAAAACCACTTTTCTCTCGGCTGCCTGACACCCTGGACCGTGTGCCCCAGCCGATGCCAGGGCTGCTGCCCCTCCATGGCACAGCTCAGCTCAGCACACCCACAGAAGCAGATTGTATTGCTGAGCAAACAAGTGAAACCTGCTGTTGGAAGGGGGGAAAAAAAAAAAAAAAAAGGCTCTTCATCTCCAATTGCACTGGTTTGTTTTTTCCTTATCACTAACTTTGGAGGCAAATCCTTAAAGGCACAGCAGGCTCAGGCAGCACAGAGTTCTGGCTGCTGAAGGACAGGGCTTCTCTTGGAACCCAAGGGTGTTTAAAGAGCTTGGCAAATCTGACCTTGTTGCTTTGGGGGGGCTGGTATGAGCCTCGAGGAATAGCTCTGTGTGGTGGAATTAACTCCACAGCTGCCATCCCCATCAATAAAACAGCAATTAAATTCCTTGGATTACTCACTCTCTCTATCATAAGTCGCTTTCTACAGGGATCCAGACCACATGAGTGTTAACAATGTAAAATCTGTACCAAAATTTGCACTATTTCTTTGCTGCTTTAGCCTGGGAGTGCCCATCAAGGTGCCCCAGAGACTGAAGCCCCAGGGTGACCTGCAGGGTTGGGATGGGTTTATAGGCTGTCACCACTAACAAAAGTTCCTCATGATACCTTTTTTCCCTTTGCACTCCTGGACGGCTTCCATTCTCATTCAGTAACTTGGAAGGTTAAATCTACTCAATATTGTAGCAGTTTGGGGACTGGATCATTTCAGGCTCTCCGTACAGCAGCCAACACAACAAATTGCATGCCAGGGCTTTCTGCATATGTACCAATACAAACAAACCAATAAAAACATCAGAAAATAAACTATTACAAAAGAAGAAACTCTCTCCCCTCTTTTCCTGCCCTGCTGGAGGATAACCCTGCCCCTGACAGGCAGGAAAGGCAGCCTGGACCTTTAAAAGCAGCAGTTCCCAGGGCAGCGCTTCCTGGGGACTTTGGAGCCAACCAGAGTGGGAAGCCTGAACTGAGTGCCTGGGAGGTAAGTGCCAAGTGCCTGATCTTTCCCTTCATCCTGCAGCCCAGAAGTGGGAAAGGCCACCCTTTGGGTCTGCACACCGTGTGCTCAGCACTGCAGGCGTGTTGGCAAAGCACAGATGAGAGGAACGCAGTGGCCCAAGGGCGTGTGTTGCATCGCAGGGGTGTTTTCCAACTACAGCGTCCAGTGTTTGAGAGTTGAACTAACCCCTTTGTGCTGAGCCAGGCTGAGTGAAAAACACACCTACCGACTCACAGGGCGACTGAAAATCAAACAAATGCTACAGGCACGCGCAGAAGGATCCAGCCTTGGAAGACCCTTGTGATTTTTTAGCAGAGCAGGACTGGTCGTGATATCCACCCTAATTACTGAAGGCCACAGCGATCCCCTGGGACTGTTTCAGGCAGGCAGGACCCCTGTCTGGATCTCACTGCCCACTGAGCTGCACGGATGCTGAGCGAAGCTCGGCTGCTGCAGGAGCAGAAGCAAACGAGGCTGAACCAAGGCTCAGGGTATTTGGCAATTCTGTTTTGAAACAGAAACTGTCCCCTGGGCGAGGGTTTGCTCACTGCTGCAGCCTCACCACTCGTGCGGTGGGAATGGCTGTGCCAAGAAACAGATCTGCCTTTGGGAAGGCGAGGGAGTCAACACTGATTTATGTGGGGGCTTCCTTAATGTCAGTGAGGTTGGGATGCTGCTTTATTATACTTAGACCTCTTCAAGCATTTATTGTGATTCAAGCATGTTTCGTCAGGCACCGTGAGGCTGTCTGTGATACAGGCTTTAAATTCCCAAGACACGTTCTCCCAAAGCCTCATTGCCAGCTCCCCAGGGAGGTTCTCTCCTGGCTGGAAGAGGGGAGCTGGTTACATGCTGAACTCTCAACAGAGCAGATCCAGGAGATGGGGCAGAGGGTGGGCATCGGGTCTTCTGCTGCTGGCCCAGGGCAGGGACTCCTCGGGTTTTGCTTGGAGCCAAATTTCAATCCAGTGAGACCCACCAGGTTAATGGACTCCCCAGGAGCCCTCCTGGTCACAGAGGGTCAGCTCAACACCATCGTAGGGAAAAGGTGTTTCTATCTTGCTATGAAAAATTGCTAGAAGTGGAAATAGAAAGAAAAACAAGGTAGAGTAGCACAGGATGAGCCTGGCAGTGCACACGAGTGCTGCGTGCTAGGGAGGGAATGGCTTCTACAAGTGTTTCCAAGGAGATCCTGCCAGAGATGAGTGCCCTTGTCCTAAGAAAGGGATGGAAAAAAACCATAAAATGCAATATCAAAGAGACATTACTGTTTTTTCATGTAGCCTCTTTGGGTCCTTTTGAAGTGAAAATGTTTATGTCTCATTCCCTTATTGGGATGGTCCTCTATTTTATCGCATTTTCCTGTGGCTCTGCATCAGTCAGTGTGAATCCTGGGACCAGTGCAGGTCAGGGGCAATCCAACCAAGTCACAGGAGTTGCGCTGCTGGCATCAAGGCTGGGGTTGAAGTCTAGAGACCAGGTCATCTGGTATTCTCACCTGCTGGCGTGGTGGCATTTCCACCTCTGGATTTCACAAACCCTCAGCACTCACTTGAGTGCTGGCACAGACACAAGGATAAACTGCTGGGGGGAGCAGCTGCACCAACGCTGAGAAGAGTCACTGGAAGGGAGTTTCTCGCATCTCATCCACATCAAATGATTTTTGGTAAATCTTCCCCAGGAACATGCGACCGATTTTGAACAAGAAATGTTCAGACATTTTAGAAATTAATACAGTCCTTAGTAGATTGTGAATTGTTCTGGGAAACAAATATCCTTCCATGGAAAAAAAGCCAAATTAAATCTAAATTAAAGGCAAAAGAAATCCTTGTAGAGACCAGATGAGTCAGTGGATTAGAAGTGTTACAGGGAACCTTTTGCGTCTTGACCATGAAGCCAGTACCAATGAGAGTGTCTTTCTGAAAATTTAAGGAAAGGTGATCAAAGACACAAAATACTTCCAGTAATTCAGCTGAGATGGAAGTCTTTGGTTTGTACAAGATAGTAAAAAAACCCCAAAGATGATGAATGTATTCTTAATAATTATCAATTCCTCTGATCTTTAGGTTAGAAAAATTCACAGTTCCTTCCTTTCCCAGCCAGGGCCAAAGCCCTGTGTAAACTCCACAGGGCAATTTAAGTGATTAAGAAAACAACAATCTACTTCCCATGGAAGCCTGTCTAAAATGGTGCCACACTGAGATGTTAATCCCAGTTAAATGAACCCATGAATGCAAAACCTTCTGGTTAAATTACCTGTGGGATAAAAAGAATTGCTTACCTGGTACAGTAAAAGAAACAGTGGGAATTTGCTGTGACTTTTACGCCGTATGGTCTAACAGCTTTTCTGCAAACCTGCTGTTCGTCAGTTTTAGAATATTTTTGTCACGTGGTAACCAGAGATTCTGCTGTGGCATGTGCTGTGTCTTCCCACAGGACAGACATCCATATCCACCTGGTTTGAAGGCAACACCTGAGAGAGGGAAAGCATTATTGTCACCTGCTCCTGTCCTTGTCTCTTTTTTTTTTTTTTTAAGAAATACAAATGCCACAGGCAGGTCTAGCAAAAGTTTCTTTCAAATCCTCAGTAAATGGCCCAGGTTACATTTGCAGGCTGTTTAACCTGTGCTACAGAAGTAGGAGTGAAGCCCTTGAGAGCTGCACGGCAGTAACTGGCTATTTTTCTGCTCACACAGGCAAAATGAACATTGAAGAGTATTTCAGAAGAATATCTTACAACGAGCCCCACAAGGATGCAGACCTGCAAACCTTAACAGCCATCTTCCAGCATCACATCCAGGCAATTCCCTTTGAGAACCTCAGCATGCACTGCGGGGAGAGCATCGAACTGGATTTACAGTCTACTTACAATAAGATCGTGAGAAAGAACCGTGGGGGGTGGTGCCTGGAAGGCAACCACCTTTTATTTTGGGCCTTGCAAGAATTAGGGTATGACATCTGTATTCTGGGTGGGAACAGTTATGAGCCAGCAGAGAGGGCATACACTGCTGAGATCAACCATATCCTACTGAAGGTGGTGATCCAGGGAAATCCCTACATAGTAGACGCCAGTTTTGGTGGTGCCTACCAGATGTGGCAGCCACTGAAGCTGATTTCGGGGAAGGACCAGCCCCAGGTCCCCGGCATCTTCCGCTTCACGGAAGACAACGGCACCTGGTACTTTGAGAAAGTCAAAAGGAAGCATTATATTCCTGAGCAAAGTGAGGCTCCTTACTTCACTGATGCTCCAGGAGTGGGGAATATCCGAAAAATATACAGATTCACTCTTGAGCCACTACATATAAGTGACTTTGAGGAGTTAAACATGTACCTACAAGTGTGTCCAGATAACATCCTTCAGAAGAAGTCACTCTGCAGTCTCCAGACCACTGAAGGGCTCATTGCCTTAGTTGGATGGACCTTGACTGAAATGAAGTATAACTACACAGAGGACATGGACATGGTGCACATCACAACTCTTACAGACGAAGAGGTTGAGAAGACACTGAAAGATAAATTCAATATAGTGCTGGAGAACAAACTTGTGCCAGTAAATGTTCGTGGCTTGCCACCTAATTTAGTGGATAAGATCTAATTCTAGCACAGTGTTAGATGGATCTTTGAATATCCAATAGAAAAGTTCTAAAATTACCATTAATTACATTAATTGATTCTAAAGTTGAACTAGTCACAAAGCTTGCTAAATTCAAGTGCATTGCTAGTTAAATGCATATACTGTTTGCATATTTTTTTTCTTAAGCTTCTCCTTCTTTAGAAACTACAACATTTTACTGCCTCTGATTTGCTCATATGGAAATTGCTTTTTGGCTCCTTAACATTTTGTTCCACCTCTCTGGAACTCATTTTATTGCAGGTGTATTTAGTGACAAGGGAGACCAAAACCAAACAGCAGGAGAAGCTGTGTTGGCATTTTACACAGAAGACTTCTCACCTTTTTTGGTGTTACTTCCAATCTTCTCAGCAGAATTTTACAAATTATTCACTTCCTTTAAACATCTGAAAATTGAGCTGAATTTGGCTTTCAAAGACTTACTAGAAAAAAAAAGAAAGGTTAAGACTTTCTTGAAACAAGACACTATTAGGTGCTGATTAGCTTAGGATGAGATAAGAGAATAGGACTCTCGTCTTTCAATTTATCAGGAATTGATTTAAAGTGAGTATTTATACAAGGGCACCTAAAACCCCCAAGAGCTGTCTAATTTTGAGCACCTCATTTTTTTCTGAGTCTGATTTTTCTGCGTCTCTGAATTTGAAGCAAAATTCATAGAATTTGAGACGATTCAACAGCTCTTAAAAAGCAGGCTTTTGGTGTCAAAACTGGGAAAAAACCCAAACCCCACCAAGTCAAATCAACCTTTGCAAACTATAATCTAAACTTTTTGGACCAAACCTTGCGATGTCAAGAGGGCACGACTATTATAGATAAAACTCTTTGTATTTATTACAAGAAGTGTTTTGCCCAAAAGCGACCTCAAAAAGCGATCCTGCAGATGCAAAAGAAAACGCTGGGAAGTGAGGACATGCTGCCAAACCAGTGTGGTTTCACAGCACGATACACATAACACAAAAGGATTTTACCTTGTGACACCTGTGGCAGGTACTGTACGTGATGTGCTATGAAGGAGGGAGACACGAGAGCACCAGTCTTCAGCCAAGGGAAAAGACTTTGACTCGTTTCAGTCAAGCCCCACGGAACACCAGATGTGCCTAAAACACAGGTGCTTTCCCAGATGTAGTGGAATGTGCTCTCTGCCTTCCCAAAAAGGACCTGCTCTGATGTTCCGCCTCCATCGAATGAAGAGGAGACATGCCTGGGGGAGAGAATGAAAGAAACAGCACTGCAATACTTCGAGGGTGCAGAAGGGCAAGTTGTAAAAGGGAAATGTGCAAATGAATATCTGTTGTGGTACTCAATAGGTGTGGCAGCTCCACAACAATTACCTGCGGCAGCTGAAGATTTGAACGGATCCAAGAAGTTCCTCTGTGGGCAGAGAAGGAACATCCATGAAGCACATCTGTGGGGACACACAGCCTGCAACACCTTGGCAAGTCAGTGTGCCCACCAGGACACAGACACTGTCCCCCACCACAAAGTGCTGGTTTGCAAAATAACCGTAATTTAATTCGAAAAAGTAACAAAGCCGTTTGCAGGTGCCTACTGTAATTATTTTACATGGAAAACAAGTTCATTCTGGTCTTAACCAGGGGAAGACATAAACATCTACAAATAGAGAAGAAACAAAGTTTAATTTGCTCATGGATCAGTGAAGTCCAAAAATGTGCATTCATTTTGGGTGGACTCTGCCCTTTCTTGGAATTTAAGATTCAGGAGCGTGGGCCAGTGGAGCTTAGAAAGGCAACTCGCACAGTCTGTATATCCACTCCTGGCTTCACTGACTGTAATAAACCACCCAGAAACGGAATACCTCAATAAATACAAAGGGATCTCTTAAGAGGTAAGTTTATTTCCTTTAAACCACTACCCCCACAAAAAGAAACAAAAATCCTGCTCTCTTTATGATGGTAAAGTCATGGGCAATAACGTAAGCAATATCCTCTAGGAAAGATGTTCTAAAAATGTGTGGATATAGGAGCTAAAATATTACCTGCTAAACAGGGGCTCCTAAGGAGGGCAAAAAAGCAATATGCAATTTCAATTCTTCCACTCTTCATGAGAGGCTTCACTTGACTATGAGATAGATTCTTTTGTTTAGATACAATACTAGATATAAATTTAGAACTGCAACCTCTTGTTGAAAGTGATTCTTTTAGATTTTTAAATTTATTTAGAAGTATTACAAGTGCAATGTAATAATCAATAGATTGTGCTTTATGGGAATAAAATTACAGTTCCTTAAAAACAAATTAAAAAGACAAATTACACACTGTGGGAAATCCATGTGCTGATGTATTAGGATAAAGGAAGACAAATAACATATTTTTAACAGTGGAATTGCTAATAGTGTGCGTAGACCTGGTAAGGAATATCTTTGCATCAGCACCTTCATTTGCACATTTAGAAACAGCCCTTTATAGTTCTTCTGCTGCTGTTTTTCTCTGCAGAAATCATACCCACATTTGTAAGGCTATCTTTTCAGAACCCGCCTTTCCATCTGACCTGCTCACAATTCAAAAGAGCAGTAGCTTTCATCTCCTACAGTTCAGATCTAATGCTGATCAATCATATGATGGAGGTGCAGAAAGAAATCACAAATAATATTAACTCCAGAACCAGCTTTATGCTGGTGTGATCTCCTTAGCATTCACCATAGGAGCAGGTAGGATTGGATATACTTGGATTCTGCAAATGGGGCATTGTGAAAGCCAAATGACTGTGAGTGACTTTGCATGCTATTAGAAAGCAGAAAATAAGCTCAGTAGGTCCTCATCCAGAAATCTTGGTCATGAGGAGCCCTGCCAAGGCAGGCCAGGAGATGGGCACTGTGTGAGGCTTGGGTAATTCTCAGTCCCGCCTCCTCTGGAAGGATTAAAGGGAGTTTTGAGAGCTGTAAAACAGCCTGTGTCCATTTTCAGGGCACCCTGTGAGATGCAAGGCACAGGAGGCGATGGAGATGAGCTCTCCGTCTCTCAGGCCACTCACCTCCATTAGGATTCATTACTCCAACAGCAAAATGAGTTTCTACAATACTCAGAGCAGACAGGAGACTCAGCGCTCTGTGCCTCTTTCAAAGGTCAGAGTTTTTCCAGTGAAAATTACCTGAATAGAACTTGACACTTTACAAAATGTGCAGGAGCATCATCTTAACTTTTTGTAAGTGGTGGAAGAGTGACGTGTATTGAACAAGCAATTCACTGTCAGGTCGGTCCGTGGCAGGCTCAGGAAAAGAATATGTGAACCCTGGCTCAGATTGTCTTCCCTCCAAGTGGCAAACAACACGGCCTCCCCCGTTGACACTCCTTGCACTGAACAGAGGATTTAAACCACTTTTCAGGAACCCTCGTACACACATGATCTTTTATTTCTTCGTAGCCCTGCTGTTACAGTGCAAATACAGCAAATCCCTGTTTCACAGCCACCACATGTGAAGCTGAAACGGCATCAGCTGTTTGCCATAGGGACAGCTCGAAATAAAAAGCAAACCCTCACGAGCACTGCTCTTTGCCTGGGGAGCCGTTTGATGTGATGCTTGTTACCTTTCAAAGCTGCTCTGATGAGGTGCAGTAGATTAAAGCATCTTCACTGGCAGAGCCAGGGCGGTTTCTCCACAGCATCATAAATCACTCATGTAAAGAAACTAAACCAAAACGCACTTCCTTCCTTTCCAGGTGACATGAACCTTGAGGAGTATTTTGCGAGGACGGGCTATAAAGGCTCCCTCGAAAAACAAGATTTGGAAACGTTAACCGATATATTCCAGCACCACATCCGCGCCGTTCCCTTCGAAAACCTCAGCATCCACTGCGGGGAGAAAATTACCTTGGAGCTGGAGCATGTTTACAACAAAATCGTGCGGAGGAAGCGGGGCGGCTGGTGCATGGAGAACAACCAGCTGCTGGGCTGGGTCCTCAGGAGCCTGGGCTACGACGCCAGCTTCCTGGGAGCGTACGTGTTCAACCCACACCAAAACGCATATGCCACCATCATGACCCATCTCCTGGTAAAGGTGGTCATCGATGGCAAAGCCTACATCGTTGACGGAGGCTTTGGTGTCTCCTACCAGATGTGGCAACCCATGGAGCTTGTGTCAGGGAAAGACCAGCCCCAGGCCCCCGGTGTCTTTCGCTTCACGGAAAAAAATGCCATCTGGTACCTTGAGAAAATGAGACGGAAACAATATATCCCCAATCAAAACTTCTCTAACTCTGACCTTCTGGAGAAAAAAGAGTGCCGGAAGGTTTACATGTTCAGCCTTGAGCCACGGACAGTGGAAGATTTCCGTTTCCAGTGCACGTACCTTCAGACCTCTCCAGAGTCCCTCTTTACAAAGAAGTCCATCTGCACCCTCCAGACCACCGACGGCTTCCGAGCACTGATTGGGTGGACATTCAGTGAGACCACGTACAACTACAAGGAAAACATGGATCTGGTGGAATTTGCAACTCTTGAAGATGAAGAAGTGGAAAAAACCCTCAAAGAGAAATTCAACATCACCTTGGATAGAAAACTTGTCCCAGTTTATGTTAAAGGATCTTACACAATCTAGATGATCAGGAAAACCTACAGTAATGCTACGTATGTACAGTACCATCCACTGCCTGTACAATCCCTTCTGCAAGGTTATGGGATTCATTTGCAGGTGACTGAAATACAAGTACATTAATATGGGATTCAAGCGAATTTCACTTTGGGAAAAATCACGAATTTAAAGCTCTTGAGTCAGATAAAATTACTTGCTGTGAGATGACGGCCGTTCAATTTTTGGCACAAACGTAGGACCTGATTTGAATCTGGATATAGGCTGGGGTAAGAAAGATGTCTGGGGAGTATTGGACTGCCTGTAGCACACAGATAGGAGTATGGATTATTAGTTGTGACATGCTACCAACACATTTTCTATGGTCATTATAGGGAGGCAAGTCATCTGTGAACATTTAGACAATGAAGTACACATTTAAAACTCCATTTTTCATGAGATCCAGCCACTCACAGCTCATGTAATTTCTCTACCTTTCACATATGCAGAACTGTGTCATCTTTGAAAGGAGCATTAGGAGGCATAATTCTTTCACCATCATCCCTAGACAAAACATAGTCCAAAGTGAAAATTACCATCATGTGCATCCTTTTGGCCATTACTGCAGTAAACTAAACTACCAAAAAGAAATTTTTGGTAGGTACATATTTTTCTGGTGATGAAAATCTTACATTTGGCAGCATTATTGTGGCTGATGGGCTCTAAGGAGATAACTACAAGCTTTGCTTGTAATCATCCTATAAATGGTGACTGGTGCTTAAACATTACAGCTGGCTCAGATTTACGTTTGTCCCAAAAGGGGTGGAAATGTTGCATTTTAGCATTGCATTTTATTGGTATAACAAAGGTAGAACAATGAAGCAAACTCCACTATACCTTTAATTCTTTCCTCTTTGTGTGCAGCAAACATGAGAGTCCATATGGCTGTCCTGAATGGGTGCTGCTTAGCACAGGAGCTTTAATGTCACAAGGGAGTTGGCTCATCTGCATTAAAATGAAAACCAAACAAGGAGCCAACCAAATCTAAAAAAACCCTTTTCTTCTGAATTATTTTGTAATCATATTTCCTCATTTTTAAAAAAATGTTGTTCCTCCCACCATGCTTCTCTGCAAACAGCACAACAAAGGAAACCAGTAAGAAAGAGGAAACATTCTTAACCATATAAAAAATAGCAGAAACAGTGAAAACATTCTTTCTCCTCAGTTTGTGATAAGCCTGAGCATTGGTCAAATGTTGATTCCTCCCACTGACAGTGTATTGTTGCTCAAAGACATCATCTGATCAATAATCTCACAAATGCTGTAAATATACCTGAAAATAAATAAAAGGAAAATAAAAACACTAAGAGTTGTTTTAAATACAGCTGCCACCAGCTGCATGACTCCTGCACTCACCATCTGCTCAGTGAGTCTGTTTGCTCTGATATCGACCTGCTGGCCAACCCTTCCCACCTCAGAATTCTTAGAATCATTAAGGGTGCCAAAGACCTTTAAGGTCATCGAGTCCAAACATCAACCCAGCACCATCTCCACCACTGAGCCCTGCCCCCAGGTGCCATATCCACACGCTTTCTGAACTCTTCCAAGGATGGTGATTCGCCCACTTCCCTGGGCAGCCGGTTCCAACCCTTTACACCCGTGGTGGCAGCTGATGGCCTGCAGGCACTCATTGTTGCCCAGGGACAAGGAACTAAGGGCCAAGCAGGAGGGGACAGGGGGCAGTGACAGATCTGACTGAGGTGAGAACACAGCTTTTCTATTAATAATGGAACTGTGGGATTACTGTTCGCTAATTTGTGTTGGTATTAGTCTCTCATACTGAGGTCCCATTAAGGGGTTTTACCCTTTTCTAAATGATTGATAATTACGAGGTGTTCCCCGAGACCTCAGGGAATATTACAAGCTTCCAAACACTCACCACCTCCATTCTAGCTGACGGAAATTCCCATCTGCACTCACCCAGGTAACCAAACCATATTTCCGTGTGCAGTGAACTACAGCTGTTTGCTGCTGCTGCTCCCTCTTGTCCTGAGGACAGCCATTACCAGAGTGGTTATTTGGCCCCCCAGCTTCCCTAGAGGTGTTCCTGCATGCTCCCAGGTAATTGCTTGGCTTATGATACTACAAGGGTTTCTTGAGCAGAGGTCTGTGGACTCATATCAGCATTTTTAATTGTGCCTGCAATGATGGGATTCAACCAGATACTCCCTCTACTGTTCAGTTCATATTAAAAAACTGTGGTGACTGAAGCTTCTCCTTGACTCCAGCTGTTGATAACCACTCTGAGTGGGACTTTTCCCCTTGATGTGACAATTATAACCAGCTCCTCACTGTGAAACATCAAATCACACAAAGATATGTCAACACATGCAGCCAAGAAACAGTTTAACTGAAGCTCCCCAAAAGCTGACAAAAGCAGGTTATTGAGGTGTGAAGGCCAGGCCCAGAGTGCCTCAAAGGTCTGCGATGAGAATGGTGTAAAACCAAACAAAACCAAACAAACCCAGAGGTTTCATGATGAGGTACCATTAGCAAGGCATTACTGTACAAGCTGATGTTCTCCCAGCCTGAAAAGAAACAACAAAGTCCTTAAAGCATCAGCTCTCACAGAAACTTGCATTCACATGCGGAGGGAACTGTGGGATGTGTTACATCCTTCACCAGCACTATGCTTTATTGACACTGAGAAAGGTTTAATGAGAGCCTAAACGATTGTGCAGTTTTAGTTGTGGACTGTTGCTGAAATGAAGCAAACCAAATGATTAGAAACCTCTCTCCTTCACCCTCCGCCCACTCCCTGGCCCCAGACGTGTCTGAGTCCAAACACAATTTAAAAGTATGGTATTTCAATTAAGAGAAAGACAAGACAATTTCTTTTTGAAGTCTGAATGCTGGATTAAGTCCCAGAATCCCAGCCCAGCTGCCCATTACACACACGCGCGATGCCCAGTGGCAACGACAGCCATTGTAGCATTGCATAATGGAGTGTCTGATTAGAAACCAAGACACAGAACAGAGGAAACACGGTTCAAACGCCACGGCACCACTGAACATCCTGCCCCTCCCCGAAGAACCAAAGTTTAATCAGCTCATGCATTACCAAAGGGAGGACACAGCATGGCTCACTTCACTTGGACTCTGGTCCCGCACTTCTTAAGATCCAGTACTAAGCAGAAGAAAAGTAAAATGAGAAACATCAGCAAGAAAGATGAAGTTTCACTGTTCAGTACTTCCACTATTCCAACCCTAGCAGTTATCACAGAAATAAACACTGAGCCTGCCAAAGGACCAAACTTCACCTGACAAGCTGTCAGTGAGCACCACCAATACCCACGCCTGGCTTTGTTCATCCAGCAGGTCCCTCAGTGTCACAGGCACAGACACCTCTGATGTCTGGTAACACTTTACCGGTCACATTGTGCAGGTAGCCACTTTCTGTAATAAAAACACTACTTACCCAACTTTTGTTTTCATAGAAGGAATGCTTTTCCCACGTGGGAAATTTCTACAGCTTAGGAACTTGCACATGAAAATGTATTTGAGTCTGTGTCAGATCCAAGAAGGCTGGAATTAATGTAGGTTCTCTTCATGAATATTTCACTGCTACACTTGCATCTCTTCTAAGAGTAGTTCAAGCACAGATTTTGCACAGCAGAATGTTTCTACCTCAGATAGGAAGCTAGAGTCAGACATATAAATACACACACATATATATGTATTTATACAATTGGAAATGTAGACGGGTATTTCAGAAGATCCCATCATAATACGCCTCCTTGTAACTTTGGGCACCAGAAGTACATTTAAGTCACGTAGGGCTGATTTTTGGTTTTGTCTTGCTCACAAAAACATACTATGGATGGTGGTTGCAAAGGCACACTTTACCAACTCCCCATGAATAAAAGATTGTGCTAAAAATGAGTAGCTGGTCTTACCGCAGCATTTCAGTAGCTCACTGAGTCGCCAGCTAAATGTGAACAGCAAAGTCCCCAGATACAAAGGCAATAAACTAAAATCTACCATTTCTTCACAGTTGGTGTTGGGCATGTTTAGGAAACAGAACTACCCTTCCCCTATCCCAATGCCAAAATCACGGATTTTCCAGGAAGCTGTTTAGCATTCCCTTACATGCTTATTCACGCACCACGCCACTCACATTTCCAGCTATCCCTTGGGAAATGATGTGAAACTAAGGACCAACACAAGGTAGAATGCCCTTTAACTGAACCAAATTACCTCCTACTGGACTGGAGAGGATGCTGCAATCCAGGAGAGCTCTTTGCCAGGGCCTTGGCAAAGGAAAACTCCACATGGAGTTCATTTGAGCCAGTATCATTATCAAATACATATATATAGGTCTCAAATATATGTATTTTATATATATTATAACCCAAAGGCTCCTTTACATGGCACCACCAGAAACTTCCTCAATCCACTGTCTCTCAGGACGTGCAATTGCAGTGACACCTCCTGGTTGCTGGTGGTTCACTAGAACACACTTTACCCCTCAACTGTCCAGCACAGTGATGCAGAAATTCACTCTCAATTCAAGAAATGTATTCAGAGAGAGAGAGGAATCATTTTCCTACTAATAAGCAAGAAAGAATAATGGGATATATTCCAAGTTTTTCTTGTGATGACCAACAATAAATCATTTCTTAGCTTCCATGAGAAGAAAAATGTCTTGCCATCATTAACTTCTTTTCAGCTAGCAATAATATATGATCAGGTTTTAAGTAATTGAACCAGCAGCATTTAATTAGCTCTGAAAAACTATCTCAGATCATGAATCACAGCCTTTCCACCTGCATAAGGTCCCCTTACTAGGTTAAAAGTGTATTTCTCTTGCCATGTGTGATCCATCTTGAATATCTAATGAGGTGCTCCTGATATATGATAGATTATAGTTCATATATCACATGTAAGACACAGCAGACATGGTGTCTCCTTTAAATAATTGAGTTCCATGTCTTGCTTCACTGAGCTGTTAAAAAAAAGACAAGACTAAAAAAATCAAAAATAAGCCTCCTGTGTCCACAACAGAATGGCCACTCCTCCCTTCAACTTAACCAATTCCTCCTTCTCCAGAGTCAGGATGGGTAACTCAGACATCCTGAGGAAATGTAGCAATAGCAATATTTTGTTGAAAGGCAGTACACAGGGAACTGCTGTGATTTTAGGTAAGACCACACTGACATTTTCCACTCAGCCCAGAGCACTGACTGACCGAAGAACAGGATCACTTCTTGTATCAGACTGTATTCAGCATCATTTGTTTTACACTAAATAAGCTAAAACACAACCATTAACCACAAAAGACCACAGTTTTTATTCAGCTTTCAAGTATGTTTCCAAAGCCATTATTATGCATATACAACAAGACTTGGATAATTTTAAGATTGAATTTTTTTGATGAAAAAGAGGCAAGATTAGCAAACTTCTTTTGGAAGACAGAAATTAAGACTCACAATCTGCTCAAATGTCAAACTGTAAACGTTGCCCAATATTTGGCTTGCTCTGTAAAAAAAAGTTTCACTACAAAACCCTCTATTTTTAAATAAACTTTAGAGAAAATAAAATTCAATCAAGTGGATTTTATCTCTCTGTTCTTCACCCATCTTATTTTTAGCACAGTAAAAAGCTCACAAAACAAACATGTTTCTGCTGACTTTTTTCAATTTGAAGACAGCAAAGGTTTTCGTTTTCATAACAAAGAAAGCAGTGGAAGCTGAATAGCCTTACCGAACGGGACACATTCGAAGACTTCTTTCAGATGTTATCATAAACTGTAAATAACATTGCTCTCAATTGCACGTGACACTTGATCCAGTTATGCACAACATTTAAAGAGACCAATGGGATTAGAGCCCCACACATTAATTAAAAGCTGTTGAGAGAGGAAAGGATGTATGACATCCGCTTTATCCACATCCACTCCGAAAAATGTCTGTTGTGGATGGTTGAAATTTCAATGAGAACAGAACAGATTTATAAATCCACTCTTTACATTAAATAGCAAAATCTCCAAACAATCTCCAGTCCGTGGTACTGTTTGGTAGGCATTAGGTAACATTTTAGTTGGCTTCACTTACGCAGTTGACATTAATCCTGAGGTTTTAAGAACATTTTCTTAGCTTTTTTACTAGGTATTATGTTACTATTTCTATCTTCATCAACATCATCTTCTTCATCCTCATTTTTGAGTACACGCTGGTCTCTCTTTCTCAAAAATTTCTTCCCTATTGTTCCCACTAATGTTTCATATCTATAAAAAGAACAAAAAATTTTACACCTTTTACTAAAATCAGAGAAAAATTCAATGGAGCAAATCATAAATCTAATCAACAATTTACATGGTGTAGAAAACCTGGTCATTAAAAGCCTGAGAAGCACAGGTACTACATGATCACTTATTAGATCATTATTTATTCTGACAGTTTGAATTTGTTAGCAATTGGTAACAAGGAGGGAATTAGCATGGAATATCTGGATAGCAAAGGACAAAAAACCCCTATAGCTTATTTTATCCCCAAAAGCCATGGAAATTCCGCTGAATATAAACTTGCATTCCTGGAAAAACAGTTCTGTACAGCACCATATCTGTTCTGGGCTATATTTTATTTTGTTTGTTTGCTTTTCGGATTTTATTTCCCCACACATAATACAGTAACATATCATATTCCTAGCTAGTATTGATTATGTCATAAAATAAAACTTACCTTCTGGCCATTTCTTCATCTGACACATCAGCCTCCATTTTATCATCCACTTCAATTTCCTCTTCTTTGCACTTAGAGTTCATTTGGATCATTAACTTCTGCAAATGAAGTAAGAAATAGCTTAAATATGTAACCATGACACAGTGGCAACTATCCTGAAATTCACTGGTAGGAAATGTGCATAAAAGGTAAGAACGAAATTTAATAATTATTCTGTTTCTGGTCAGGTCAGAGCATATTGTTATGAAAACCCATGAAGAAAAGGCAATATGCCTGTCTGTCGCTAAGCTGAGCTTAAGAGTTTGCCTTTGGGAAAAGAGGTGACACAGAGATAATGTTTTCAGTGTATTGCAGTACTCAAACATCCTAAGGGGCACTCCAAACATCTTCAGGAGACCAGTGAATTAGATCGTAATTAATTTTTCATTGTGATGTTAGCACATAGTCCTTGAAATGGTTTTGTTAAGAGGGAAAAGGATTCACAGTAAAAGCCATGAAGCAATCAGATGCTGAGTCACAGGGACAGCAAGTTCAAAATAACTAAAAGAATCCCTAGTAAATCACCTTGCAAAGCCTTCTGCAAACCTCCTAGTTTTCACACCTTCATCCTCTTCCTTGAGTTCAGTGTAACCTTTTTATTACTGCCCCCATGTAGTTCTACCAGCATGATTCATGCCAGAAAGAAATTAAAGACTCTCTTGCCCAGCACTTTTACTTTGGAACTCTAAGCCTGTACTTACACAAGTAAGTGTTGAATAAATAGGGCTGAATGTTTGTAGATTGGACTCTTCGTTAAAATGCCAGGAGGAAGAGGGAGCTTTTGTTTTGGTGAGCAGCATGTGGGACCATTTCCTCAATTCAGGCAGGGAAAATCTGCAGGAGTCATGCAATTACTGACTATCAACACAGGGAGGTAAAAAGCTTCTGTTTACCAGATGCTGCATTGATCAACATTTTGGGTCGACTCATGGAGATCCTGTACATGAGAGGATTTCTGGAAGGTGCTGCAAAGGCCAAACGGATGCCGTGTAAACACTCACATCCCCATCCCCAAGGGCTTCAATCACAATGCGAGAGCACCTCAAACCAGGACATTGAAAGAATACCTCAATTTCTGGATTGAATCCTTTGAAGGACATTCTGCCATAAACCAGATCCTCACATCGTATAAAGCTTCTCTCTTCTATTATACAGCTCCTGCATGAAACCCCAACCCCAGCATTTTGTCAAATGGTGCACTTGAAAATAATCAAACAAAACAAATGCAAAAAGGATTTGCTGTCTTCCCCACAAACAAATAAACAAAACCACAGTGTATTTCATACGATCAACTACTTTCTGAAGCTTAATTGCTCTGATAAATCTTTCAGTACAAGCAGCTTGGAGTGCAAAGGAATACTTTTTGCCAGTAAGGCTGTGCCAGTTCCACATGCAAAATTAACTCTCCTGACAAAAAGCACTCTCTGCTGGTATGATTCCACCTACATTACTACTTTTGCCAGAATAAAAATACCACATAAATATCACTCTCCAGGTGGCATTACTCCACCAGCAAAAGCTTCTAATTAATTTTTCATTGTGCTGTTAGACCTGGCATTAGTTGAGTCTGTCAGGATATAAAACACTGTGTCATTCTCTGTTCAGTAGGGACAGATTTCCCCCTTCTCCCTCCTTTTTTCCTCTTCTAATGAGCATGGAGTGAGAAAAGAAACATGACCCTGAGGTGCTCATAATATACGTGTTAGATAAAAGTATTTCCATGAATCGTTCCATCCTTCTTTTCCTCACACACGTATGAACCTCTTCATCTCCCACACGAAACAAACTCTCACAATCATAGGAAGTTGGGCTGAAGAGATTAAGCTCATTCTCCTACCTCAAGGCAGTATCAGCTAAACATGTACCATGAACAGCAGAAGTCCATCTAACCTGTCCTCAAAAGACTTCCAATGATGAAGAATCCAGTGTCTCCTCAGGCAATCTATTCCAGAGCTTCAATAGCCTTATTGTTAGAAAAATTCTCCCAAAGTCCAGCTTGAACCTTCCTTACTGCAGCTGAAGCTCAAATACCTTTTTGTCATATCCATCAGGAGTAATGGGAAAGAGTTTATCAATGACCTTATTCAACCACAGTTAATTCCTTGGGTCTCAGCTTTTTCAAAATTATGTACGTTCTCCCTCAATAGAATTTTTTTACACTTTTGAAAGGATGAAACCCAAGCAATTTTAAAAGTAGTTCTGCTATTTAAAGCACCTTTCTAAAGAGCAGGACATTTTCCTCCTTATTAGCTAAGCCTTATTTTATTTTTGCCATTATCTCTCCTATTTCAAAAACAGGATTTGAAACGAGCTGGACACAAGGACACAGAACTGTCCTGAATGGACTTAACCGTGTGACTGGAGCTGAATTTACTAACACAAAGATTCAAACTTCTTTTTCCAAATGAACGGAAAAAGCAGCAGTGAATGAATAGGTCCCTGACTGAAAGAAACTAATTATATGCATCTAGAACAATGTGCGAGTGAAAGAAAATAACACACACAAGAACTGAAAGTAGGTCAAACTACACTAGGCAACCTTGAGAACAGCCTTGAAAATAAGGAATGAAGTTGTAATGCCAGTCTGCCACTATTTTTGCTTCTATTAACTGGTTATTAATAATACTTGTTTTATAGAAAAAATATGAATATCCTATTTCCATTTCAAAACAATCACATTATGATAAGAAATACAAAAGGTTACAGCTTACTCTTTTTCCTTTAGATCTGGTACATCAAGATACCAGTGTTCTTCACTAATTATCTTCTTTTCTTCCTCTTCTAGTTGTTTTTTAGTTTGTGAATCCAAACCCCTTTGCATGAACTACAAAAAAAGACACATAAACACACAGATTCAGGCTTTTTTCATCATGAGTAGGTTCTGAACACGTACTAATTACAAGATGGCAATCATCCATTGCATAATATTTTGCAATTGATAAAAAGTATATGCTTTTTTGTGATTCTTCTCTGAGTTTGGTCTAAGTTTGGGCATAGAAGCAGAGGAAAATTAAACAGCTGCTGATCACAGCAAGTCAACAGTCAGTCATATCTGCACTTACATATAAGGAAAAAGATCTTTCCTGGTTAGTTTTGATGTCTTTGAGTTGTCGCAACTCTGTAATTTTGCTAAGGTTTTTCTAATGTTTCAACAAAGGCCAGAGAGAACATAATGGTGTTGAAGTTATTGCTCCACATCAGAAACCAACTCCATCCACACAAACTCAGAGCAAGAGGTAGGTCATACCCAGTTGGCCATTTTTTGAAGCATCTACACTTTCAACCATCCTCTTCTTTTCTCAGATTTAATTTAATGAACTACATTGCATTTGTAGCTCTGGAGGCGCAAACCTGCCTTTGGAAGTGCAAAAAAGTAACGGAGACTTTGAAACCAGACTGTGAAAAAAAGTCTTCTGCATCCAGCTGTGCTAAAGGAAGATGTTACCAGCTCTTCCCTTCCCATTGATGAGCAATCAAAGCCCCAGCTGAGCGGTCTATAAAAGCACCTGTTAACTCACTGCAGGAACAGTCTGCCAAAATAGTTGAGACCAATAATTAAGTTTAGGGTAAGACTGCTATTTATGCCTAATACAAGGACATTGCTGTCAATCCCTTCCTCGGTGATAACCTCTGTCAGAGGAGGGGAACAGGCAGGAAGGGACAGTAACCTCCCAACAGCTGGCAGTAGTAGAAGACATCTGTCACAGCCTGTGAAAGATTGCTGAGAGTGCAGAACTACAGACCTGAGGTCTGAGAAACTTCACTGTAATTTCCATTTGTCTCAAGTCTGAACTCAGTGACAATTACGTCTCAACAATGTTAATGAAACAAGCTGGAAAAACCAGAACACTTCCCAATGTTATGGAAATAATCCCTGTATTTCAAGTTGGAACCTCCCTTAGGATCTACAGAAAGTGTTGGAATAACTGTATGTGTCCGAGGTCTAAATTTATACCAGTGTAATTCTCAGGTAAAGGCAAGTCCACCTGTACAGTTTATATGCAGTCCTGTAAAAACTGTTTTGTGGCTATCGAAGCGTACCTGTGTGTGCAACACTGCAGAGGAATTTTACATCAATTAATTTTACCCCTCTCATTTAGAGCTCCATCATTGTTATGTTTAGATACATAGTTTAGGTTACAGCTAAAAAGGGCTTGGTTGGAGATAAGGCCCCAGAAGGTATCACAAAACACTTCTCTCCCAAAAAAACCCTGCATTGCTGAGCTTATTTAAAATATAAAAATTATATAGATGTGTAATATATGTATTATATACACCCCATGCATCTTTTCAGTCTTTACAAAATGCCCAAGCAAACCAAACCAAACTCTGAAGTAAAAGCCAATAGAGCTAGTGTCTCATTTTCCATTTATATTTCTATTTGCATCTACTGTACAAGATATTTAATGAAAGAAAAATTGCCTTTTGATTTCTGAGTCAATTCAAAATATGTCAAAGCTTTCCAATTAAAATTACAGTATCTTCTTGAGGAAAATAAGTGAATCTATCATGTGGAAAACCATATTGCTCAGGGAAATTGGTTAGCCAGTCAGAAATCTCAATCCAAGAAATTCTACTACAAGCACACAATTAAATAATCATTTCACATTACATTTTAAAGATTATGTTCCTAAAGATTAGTACAGGAATAACTAGATAAAAAATTATGTGATCACGTTTCTCTGAAATGTAAACACAGAGATGAATTAAAAATATACCCACTGCGGTAGACACAGAGTAAGTCAGGAACTGAGTGGCTGGTTGGATTAGTGTCCCCAGGCAATGGGAGCTGGATCAAACGGTAAAAGATCTAAACGGATGAGCCATCCTTATGTGGTGGGGACACTGGGCCAACACTTAGTGCAAGTGGTCCTCACAACACTACCACTGACCATGTCACCTCTGGGTGCCACCTCACTCAGCTGTTAATTCTGGTAATACAACATATCAGTACCTGTGGAGGCAGCTGCTAAAGGCATAATTAAAACAGTTGTAAACAAGAAGATCTGCAGAAGGAAAGTGCTAAATGCAAGGCCTGTGCATGACCTTTACAAAACCTACTCATCTCTTCAAAGCTGGTTACTCCCGCCCCGACTGTAAACCTGCAAATGTCACAGGCTGGTTCTTCATGGCCTTCCGTGGAAGAAAAGTCTAAAACCCTCCTTTTGAAATCTCCAGGTGGTTAATAAACTGGCAAACAACAGGAATAGGGATTTCATTTTAAAAGAGAATATAAAAAAATAAAATCATGATGCTGCAATCATAAGGTTATAACAGTCTGACTGTCATGCACTGCAGGATAATTCAGCTCAATACCTACTCGAGGCAAGACATGTTCCATCCCCTCTGCATACAACCTTTAGTCTTTCACTAGTAGCATCTGTTAATTGGGGTAAATATTCCATCATCTTACTGCAGCAGACTACACTTTATGTTAAAGATTGAACTGAAGTCTGCCAAATTCTTTTCAGCCAGAATGTGAAATACAGCTCCATATAAATATGCAGGGGGGGAAAAATGGTTAAATAAAGCACCACAAGCAAGAAGCCACAACGGCCCCATCATATTCAGTTATGAAAACTGAATGGATGCTAACACGAGAAAAAATAATAATGGGAACTCGATTTGCCCTGGTTGTTTTCCAGCAATGAGGAACCATCAGAGTGTACTCCGCTGAATAAGGAGCTGTAGGATGCCGTGTGAAACAGAACCCATGAGCCGGCGAGCAGAGCCTCATTCCACATTGACAACACGAGATCCACCATTCCAAGTGCAACAGGCCCCTCAGGATGTTACCGACATTCCTGGAATTTATGGATTGGGAAAGGAGCTCCACGCTGCTGTTCGGGCTGGGGGGTTCACTAGCCAGCAGTGTAAACAGTGGGGAAAAGGACGCAACAAAAAGAAGAATGAAAATTCCCTCTATTACAAGCCCCAGCCCTAAGTAAAGCAAGCAGCATTACTATTTTAATTTCAACGCGCTGGGATGGGGGGACATTTATATTCACAATAAGCAGCCCAGCCGCAGAAGGGGCCACACTCTCCAGAGGCGCCTGGAGCTGCCTCTGGAAAGGGGCTTGTGCTGGGACCACGGAGCTGCCCTGCTGGCCCCAACCCCGCAGCCTGTGCCCCCCGGACCCCGGCCGGGGTTTGACCAGCCGGTGTCGGGGTCGGGGTCGGCGATGCCGTGCGGGGGAGGCCGGAGGGGCGGCGGGCCCGGGATGAACGGGGCTGTGCTACAGCGTGGCTGGGGACACCCAGCGGGGCCGGGCGGGCACGGGCTGTGCCCAACACAGGGGGCTCCGGCACGGCCGCGGGGCACCCACGGGGCACCCACGGGGCACTCACACGACACCCATAGGGCACCCATAGGGCACTCACGGGGCACCCACGGGGCACCCACAGGGCACCACAGGGCACCCATGGAGCACCCACAGGGCACTCACACGACACCCATAGGGCACTCACGGGGCACCCACGACAGCCACGGGGCACCCACGGGGCACCCATGGAGCACCCACTACACCAACGGGGCACCCACAGGGCACTCACGGGGCACCCACGGGGAACCCACGACACCCACAGCGCACCCAGGACATCCAGAGGGCACCCACGCGGCACCCATGGAGCACCGACAGGGCACTCACAAGACATCCACAGGGCACCCACGACACCCACAGGACACCCCCGGGGCCGCCACAGGGCACTCACAGGACACCCCCGAGGCACCCACAGGGCACCTACGGGGCACCCACAGGGCACCCACGACACCCACAGGGCACCCACGACACCCACAGGGCACCCACGCCGGGCCCGGGCCCGCCGCNGCGCCCCGTGGGCGGCCGGCCCGCCCCGGGCACGGCCGGCCCATCCCGCCGCCTCCCGCCGCTTCCAGGCTCCCCCGGCGGGGCCCGGGCACCCCCTGCCCTCCTGGCCCGCTCACCTTCATCCGCAGCAGGTTCTTGGAGAGCTTGGGTTTGAGCTCGGCGGCCATGGCGGCCCGCAGGCCGCGCCCGATCCCCGCGCTCGCCTGGCGCTGAGGCCGCGGGCGGAGCGGGGGAGGCGGCGGCGGCTCCTCCTCCGGCCGGGGCGGCCCCGCCGAGGCGAAACCGGCGCCGAAAA
>VWZG01005531.1:1140643-1306415 GCA_013396735.1 Grallaria varia | reverse complement strand
GGGCACGAACCCGCCCCGGTGTGAGACGATAAAGCCCGGGCTGGCTCCTCAGCTGCTTTGTGGCTTCACCCACGGTTTGCTGTATTTCAAAGGGAAGGAAAAAGAGTATACAAAAATCAGGCTCTTGCTGGCCTTTGGAGAATGCTTGACTTGCCAAAGATTGTTTTGTTTTGTTTTGGTTTTTTTTTGTTTTTTTTTTCCCCAGTCAAATGTGATTAAAACTGGCAGGCAAATAAGTTCAAAGATATTACAAAAAAAGGCCTCAAAGTTTTGTTAGTCCTGACGCGTGGTCTGTGAGTTCAGCCCTGCCTTTGGATGCCGAGGAGGAAATCCTGCTGGGAAGCTGCCTGCTGGTGCCCAGGCACAAGCAGGCATCTCAATTCCTCTGTACGTCCTCATAAATCAGATTTCTCACTCCTATTTTGACATTCAATGCATAAACTGGGTGATAAAGCAATAAGAGTGAGGGTTCAGCGTTCAAAACTTTAATGAAGTGGTGTGCTCCAAAAGACGATGTAGGGAGAAAAGTTCCCGTGTATGCAAGATGCGGGTCAAAGCTTTAAGAACTCTGTGAAGATTTATGTTCTAACAGGGGCCACACAAAGGTATAATGAAGGGCAGAACCTGATTGCAGAGGGAGAGGAGGAAGAATTATCCGTATCCAGACATCCTTATTACATAGTTAAACTCAGTGGGTTAAAATGACCAGGAGTGTGAGTGAAACGTGGAGCGACAAACGCTTCAAGGCAAAGTCATAACACTGCATGAAAATATTTAATTTTCACATAGCGAAGGCACCTTCATTCCCAGGCTCCGTAAATGAGTTGAAGCTGCTCTGAAATTCAAGGCCCTGGCGAGGAAGTGTCTTTGTGAGTGTGGGAACCATCTTGTTTAGCTCCTTCTCTGTTCCCTCCCTCATTAACAGCTATCAACCCTTCCCAATAAAAGAAAGCTGGGAAGAAATTGGCTGTTTTCTGAATACAAATGTTCATCAAAGAATGAATGTGTTTGAATCTTACTGAACAAACCAATAGGGAAAAGATTTTAATTAACATAATGGCACAGTACAGTTAATGTGTCCATTTTTGGTATTTTTTCTATTTGCCATCCATTCCAGTAATGTATCTGCCACTGTTTGTCTTGAGCGTGGGCACATCAGCCAACAACCTGCCTCGATACAGGCAGGGAGGAGTGTTTTGCAATAAAGGCAGTATAGGCTCTGTGATGTTTATTTAGAAAAGTGGAGATTGTAAAAAGGCTGCCACAGAATTTGATCTATTTTGACAGTAAAAAGTCTGAAGGAAATCTTTGGATTACATTCTCCCATCACTTGAATTGGATGGGGAGTTATAGATAACAATCAGCTGTCTTGTGGACCAGATTATACTGTCTGGTAAATCTGAAGACACTCCATTGATTATAGGGGAAATTTTTATGATTTACTGCTGGTGGTGGAGGCAACTCAGAGAAGAATCCAGCCCTGTAAACACACCTGCTTGTGAGGAGGATCAAGGCTGAGGAGGAGAGGTAGGAGAGATGCTGTTTCAAGGAGAATCAAGGGTCATTGTAAATGGCAATTAGACACCTCTCCCACAGCTCTGACTGCTGCACAGCAGCTCCACTTTCAACCTGGAAATCCATTCCTTTTTCAAAACAAAAATACTCAGGGAAATAACTCTGTGGAAAGGAGCTCCATCTCATCAAAGACTGTACATTAAACAAGCAGATAAAAGATTTCCTAGGAAATGTGGTCCCTTCTCCCTCTAGTAATTAGAGAAGTCAAATCAAAGTTGTCATTAACATTATTTAAGTAGTAATCTCTCTTGAAGCAACACAGGTGACATCCGTGAACTAATTTCATGCCAATGGGATCTAATTCGAGGGAACTCGTGTCTTACTTGTTCCGTAACCTTTTATTTATTCATGTTCTCATAGTATTGTGATCTTGGTGCAAAATGGGTATCTCGAGCCTTACACCAGCCTATCAGTTGATTTGATTCTTTATGAGCTGTCGTTTCATTCTGAAACAGCTTCTTGCAGCTCTCAGAATACCTGAAGCCTTTTTTTCCCCCCGTGCAAATACAGAAATTCTTATGGTATGACAGGTGAGTCATTAATCTGTGTCAAACTCCTCCGCTGTGTTTTAAGCACGGCTGTTATGTGTTTTTCTCTATGAATGAGGAACAGAGAATGAGAAGCGGAGCCGCCGGAGGTCTGTTTGCAAACCCGAGCGGAAGGTGCGAAGCGCCGCGTGCGCCCGGGTGGGATGGGGAGAGCGGCTCCGTGCCCTGCGCTGCCCGCAGGGACGGTGTGACATTCCGCGAGCGGCAGAGGCGCCGTTTGGAAGCGGAGGACTCGTTTTTTCTCTCTCCTGCTCCCACCGAGCCCTGAGCTGCTGATGCATGGGCGGACGGGCAAGTGCGTGTCCCAACAGCCGTCCCCGGTGGGCGCCGCTGCCCATCCCGCTCGGTGCCCGGCGCCCGGAGGATGCGGGGCATTGCCGCTCTCAGCTCAGCCTGCACCGACGCCTCCTCTCGCCTTCTCCAGTCCCCTCTGCTGGCACTGGCACTGACACCGCTTTGGGTGGCGGCTGACACACACACCGTGCTTTAAATCCCTGCCCCGTGTTCCCCGCTTGAGCGCAAGTCTCCCTGTGGGTGGGGACGACATGGAAAGAATAAAGGAGAAGCCAAACTCCCGTAACTTGGGTAACATGGATCTGTAAACGCAGTTCATGTTGTTGATTCTTTCCTTTTAATAGCCTTTGGTGGTTCACAATCTATGCAGAGTGGAAAGGCGTGGCTTAAAACTGTATTTGTAGCGAAACAGAGCTGCGAGATCTCCAGAGCAGCCAAGACGTGTCTTTGGAGAAGATGCCTGTTGTCAGTTTGGGAGAAGGCAATTCATTCTCAGTGCTTTTGGCGGTGCCCGTGGCAGGGTGACCTTCGTATGAATAAATACAGTCATTCCTTTTTGATTATAGAAAGGACCAGCCCCATAATGGTAGCTCCCTATCTTGTGCCATGACCTAAAGCGGTGCTGGGAACACCCGCCAGTCCGTCATTGTGCTGGCATGTGGATAAGCCTAAAAATTTGAGCCTAAAAAGTTTGATCCTGTTTTGCAATGAGTTGGTGTATCCCCATGCCAGGAGTCAGAGCAGAGAGAATGACTGAAGAACACTGTGGAGCGTCCTTCTCTTTGCTCTCCTTTAAAAATCACGAGGCTTTTAACTTTTTGGATTTGATGGAATCACAATTAAAAGAGAAAAGGAAAATATCGCCTTCCGTTTGTTAACTATAAAAATGCAATCCAGCAGTGCTGCTGGTGCTTTGCTGTTTCCCAGGTCAATAAATGACTCCCCTGACTTTAATAAACATTGATGCTCCAGGCTTGTTCTACAGTGATTGAACCTTTTTATAGTTTCAACCACTCGCATTGCATGAAAGCTTTAAGATTTTTTTTCTTCCTTTTTATTTTTTTTCTCTCTCTTTTTCAGGAGGATTGGTTCTGATTGATTAAATTGTCATTTTCAGAGTTGGTTGCTGAATTATAACGTGGCATTTTTAACCATGCGATTTGTTTAAAGAGACAGCGTTTTGATATAGCAAACCAGCTGAGGTTTTTTAAACAGCGAAAGGAAATTTTGTTCACTTTGTTCTCAGCCTTTCATCACTGCCTGACAAAAATGCTCCTGAAAACAACGTACAGGCTATGATACGAAGAGAAGGTACTTGGATCCACGCTCGCTTCTTTATTCCACCATGGAGCTGATCTGTGCAGCACAATATTGGTTTCGTTGTTGTTCACATGTTTATCTCTCCAAGGAGAAGGGATGGGGAATTGGAGACATAAATATGAGTCCTACCCAAGGTGATACTAAGAGTAAGTGGCAGCACTGTACTTTGGACCAGCTGATTTACCCCTTAATAAGCACAATGGATTTCTGAGCGCTAAAATGATGGGCTCTGAACACACCCGAGTCAAATAACTGCAGGGTTTTCACCTAAATCCAGACAGAGCCTTGTTCAAAGGGGCAAAGACCTTGTAATTCTTCAGAAACTGAGAAAATCACATCCACATGATGATGCATTCATTTTCTTTTAAGCAGCTGCCAAATTCCTTCTCCCTGGATAGCTGCTTGTTTGTAAGGTCTGATTTTTTTTTACTTTCCTTCACTTCCCCCCAGTTTAAATCTATATTCAAGACAGTAAAGCTGAAGTAAATGAGACTCACATAAAAAACATGTGTGTTCAGAATGTGTTTGGAAAGAAAGGCCAACAAAACTGTCTTGTAGAACATAACAGGGTGTCTTTTGCTTTTGATTTACGCTGCCTGCAGAGGAAACAGAATAATCTAATGGCCTGAATATGGGAGATCATACACTGCAGTGTTACCCTGGTCAGACTCTGAAACAGTGCTTAGCAGTGGAAGTCTCAGGGTATCAATATGAAATACTGAAGTCCAATTATATTTCTGCTTGTACACTTTCCCCTCTCTGGCCGTTTTAGCTTCTGCTCTGAAATAATAACTTACAAGAGCACAGAGCTGAATTTCAGCAGTGAATTATATCCCTGGCCTCTAAATTTAATTGCATGGTACTGCAACCACTATCCACTATCCCTCTTGGTCCCTCAAGTTCTTTTCGCCTCTTTTCTTCTGTTTCTATACCATTCATTCAAGACCTTTAAAAAGCACAAAATAGGTGCCCAGGAAGAAGGCGAATTGTGAAGCGAACGTTTTTAACTTCTTACCTGCCACCAATTCCTGATGGTCTTCAACTAAAAAGGTGGGTAGAGTTCAGCGACCTTGGGGTCAGGGTGAAGTGCTGCAGGCTCTGGCTGCTTTCCTGCAGAGCTGGATACCTGGGATCAGGAGACTGTTTGCAAGCACCAGTTTGGATGGATCCAGCTGGTCCCGCGCTCTACAGGACGTCCATTCCCCCCACGGCGCCTGGAAACAGAGCCAGGGTAGAAGTCAAGTCAGTGCTCTGATTCACCATAAAAACCTGGTGTTCCTAACGCTGCCGTTCCAACCAGCTGAAGGTTTCACAGTGAGATGGTAGTGGATGAGCAAGCCTTTACTAACAAAAGCAAAAAGGTATTCTTCTGCAGTTATTGTAAATACAATCTGGTGACATTTTTAGGACAGTTACTCATGTTCATTTCAAAATCATCTTAAGGCCATTTTATAGGTTGGGAAATAAGCTGTAGCATGAAAAAGAGTAAAATATCCATTAGTGCTGTAATGATTTATATCATAACATTATGAGCCAGCACACTTTACCTCAGTACAGTTCCTCAATGAATGTTTTTCTAATTTCCATAAGTAATTGACCTCTCATTAGCAACTCATTAGAAAAAGTGAGGTGGTGTGACAAAAGTGAACCCACTTTGAGAGAAACTCTGCATGTGAATAAACTATTAAAAACTTGAATGCATTCAAAAAAAAGGACCACAAGAGCCTTGCTTTTTCTGACTGAAAAAGGATTTCATTTATATCTGTGAAGTGAGACACTTTTCTCTGAACATATATAGAGCTGCACATCCTGCAGTCCTTAAGTCCATACTTTGGCTCATGGCTGATTTTCGAACACAGTGAGCATTCACTTCTTCTCCTTGCAAGTGACTTCATAGGAAAATACCCAAATGTTTCAGACACATGTGTAAGGTCCTGGTACAACTACAGACACTAAAGCTGGAAAAATGGAGTACAGATTTTGGAACGTGGACCAAACACATGACTTAGTTTTTGAAGGGACTGAACATCAACTGATGCTTCTCAGTGACTCCAGCCTAGATGGAGATACCTTCCAGAAAAGACATAGTGCTGAATTCTTGTCTGTGAGCAGTTGTTTCAAAGGGGAGGTGTCTGCCTTGTCCTTCTTAAATCCACAGTTAACCAACAAGTGAAAGTTAACAAGCTCAAATAATAGATTTTTGCACATATTGAGGTATTAACCTAGTAACCTTATGTATCTGTCTTTCTAGAGGTCAATAAATCAATTTTGAACTAGTTCTTCATCGCTGCAATATTGCGAAAGGTGGAGCTGATATTTAATGTAGTTTTATGAGTCCTGGATGCTACCGGACAAACCCAGAAAGAAATCCATTTCTATTTTATTATGTCCCTGAAAGTCCTGATGTCCATCTGAAACTTATTTGAAAGTAACTGGATTTATGGGTTCCAAGTTAACATTTCATTACAAAACTACATGAGTATGAGAAAAAAAGAAAAATCACTGTCTGCAAGTCTTGTACAGCAGAGAAAAGCTGAACTGATGAACCTCCCTGACCTTATGCAGTGCTGGCTAAGAAACTGCAGGGTCTAAAAGAAGGATAAAAACAGTGGAGCAGTATTGTAAAACAATGGGAAAAGCTACTGCTTAGGTCTGCCCTGGGAAAAAGGCCAGCGAGAATCTCCCTTTTTCTCATTTGGGAAGTGTATCAGTTGTCTGGTTACCTTTCTTACAGGTTATTTTTTAAAATTTCCTCCCTAAATTCTCCTACAATGGACCACTGCACAGCACTCCTTTAATAAGGTTGAATGTGTCTCTTGTTTTGCCAGCTTAGCTGTGGAAGAAGGGAAGCACAGGAGTGATCATGAAAAATTTCCTATTGAGGAAGAGAAATGTATTTTTAAAAGCTCACTCAGAAAAATCAGGCTGCTTAGCTTTGCCTGACATTTAAAAAGAAAATATTGAAAGGCGACGGTCAAACAGTGAAGTTTCACCGTGCATTGATTGCTTCAAGCCATGGGGCTGTAGCAAGGGATTACTTCTGTGGCATTACTCCTGTGTCTCATTTTGATGTGTTTTTGCAGAAAACGTGGTTGCATAGTTAAGGCCTGATGGGTTTGGTCCAAATTGGCAGCAAATTCTGATCTCTGATGGCTTTTAGCACCAGAGGGCACCTCGTCCTCGAGCCATGACTGAGCTCCAGGGCCAGTTAAGAGACCGAACATGGTGCAACACCAGAAAGCTGAGACTCTGTTACCCAAACGTCTGTCTTATGTTCAACATCTCCTCTGGGATTCCCTGAACTGCGAGAGAAATGAAGGTTTAAAGTCCTGGACAGCCATTAGATGGGAGCAAAGCATCTCCACCACGTTATTACAGCGTCCCTCTGCGCAGGACTGTCTGCCCCTCGTTAGGGCCCAGCTTTGTCCCAGTGACACACAGCCACGCTGCACTGCCAGCGTGTCTCAGGGCAAACCTCCGCGGGGATTTCGGAACACCTTTGGATTTCAGCCAGGTGTGGAGGATATACATATCTCCTCCTATACCCACGCACATACCCGATATATTTCTTTACATATGGGATCTGAATCGGTAATGCTGAAAGCCTGAAGTTGAAGGAAGGACAAATGCATTTATAACCATGTTCCTTCTTAAGGTGTTTTGGTTTTTTTTAAAAGTAGTTTATTCAATCATTTTGTGACAGTGAAATACCTGATGCATTGCAAGTTGGAAATAGCACGCACGAAAAAAGGTGATTCTCCTTATATATGTTGACTTTAAAGAAGTCATGGTGCTACTCTTAATAATTTAAGTGAACTCATTAAAAATACTTCCCCTACTTTCACTGAAATGAAAGGAAAAAGCTCACCTGTGGCAAACGTGTGTTTTTCACAAGATTTTGGGGGTACCCCTGGACTGCCTGGTAGGGGGCCCTCAGGTTACCCCAAGACTGGCTGCACCTTCCTGCTTTTTGTTGAAAGCTGCTAATGGGAAAAATAGAGTGTTCTGGCTCCAAATTCAGTTTTCAAACCTACAATATCCTAATCAGCATCCTCTGGGGCTGAGAAAACTGTAGATATTCGGGAACCCATCAAAATGTCTGCAAAGGGTGTCCTTAATGACACCACCAGCAGAAAACAGCTTTTGGTTGTTGCATGCAAAGTGGTTTAATATCACCTTAATCTCAGCTTGCTGTGTGAAAAATGACCCTGTAAATTTGATGCAGGAGTAGAATATTGAGAAGTGGAACATTTTGGCTAATAGGGAAGAGCTGACAAAGACAGAATAACACCTAATTGGATAAAACTGACTTGATTGTGAATTCCAAATGAAATTAAAAATATTACACTAAGATTTATAGGGTTAGTTTTCTGTCTTCTTCTTTTTTTTTTCTCTCTGTGTTTGCTGGGCTTTGCTCCTCTCACCAATATTTCAGTTTAGCAGCACCATTGTATTCCTTATTGATAATAGCCAAAGGCTAAATATTGCAAGACATTTGGCAACGCCAGTATAAATGGAACCTCTCAGTTGTGTGCAGCCCAGTTATTGATGTTTTTATGAGCAGTCTTTATAAGGGCACATTCTCCTTTCCTTCTCACTGCCAGAACGTGCAGTGAGGGAAATGCCTGTTGGACTTAGTGAAGTGTAAGGCAGGTTTGAGTGGCCAGCCCCACCAGCACCATGTTGATATGTGTGAGCAGAGGGCCAGGCTGTTTCAGGAATGTGCCTTTCTTTGCCCGTCCATGACTCTTCTCCTGGCCTGGATTTGGGAATGGAGCAGATTCATTTTCATCTGATGTAGGAACTGCTATCCAGCTGTTTAAAAGGGCTCTCCACAACTCACTGAGTGCCTGCAGTCCGTGTTATCATCTCGCTTCAGGGCAAGACTTGGGTGTGAGGACACTATAGGGAAATTCTTTGAGAAAGTGATTTTCTTGGAATTTTCAGTAGCCTCTATAAAAAGTTTTATCTGTGTTATTTTTTTCTCCCACTCTGCTTTATAAACAAACATGACACTTTATTCTACAAAGTGATTTCTTTCTGAATTATAGAACCACAGAAAAAGCATATAAAACCCACAAACCTTATTATTTTTGGTTTCTTGAAACTCAGAATTGATTTAAACTGAGTTCAGCCAGCAATATTTCCTCCCCATGCGAGAAACTATATCCTGGGCTTCAGACTAAAGTAAATTTTTATAGGCATGTTGTAATTATAAACCCCTGAGAAGTGGATTTTGTAGCAGGGACACTGGCACAAAGCTTCGCTGTAGTTACTCTGCTGAGCGCTGATGCGAAGAGGCTGAAAATCCATTCTCCCAAGAAGGAGCTTATTAAAAGACTGCAGCAGTTTTAATGACATTTCTTGTGACATCAAAATTATTTCGCTTGGAATCACAGTTTGGAAGGTCCAGGGAGAAAATAGTGCTGCAGCCTCACAGCTACAACAGTGACGGAGGGAAGCAACCCAGAGAGATAAATCTGCTCTGCTACTCGTATTCTCTCATGATGGGAGATGTAAATTAAGCTGTTTAATTGGAACGCCATATAATAATCATCACCAGGAAGGCAGGAAAAGTGTTTGGAAATACCAAACAGGTTTTGAAAACAATCTGTGTTCAGGTTTTCCTTCTAAACGGATGAGTAACAGCTGAAAGGGCAGAGCTGGCTGAACTCAGGAGGAGGAGGTTTGGCTGTTGTCAGAGGTGGTTGGTAACTTGTGTTCTGATACAGTTCTGCGGAGATCCTGGATGGATTTTCCTGCAATATTTCAAGCCAGGTGGGTATTTTCAAGCTGTATACATTTCTGATCAGCAGCTGATTGCGTTGAGAATGCACGCAGAATCAGTCTCGAGGAGAAAAGACAACGCAGAAAGAACCGTGCCTCGCCAACACCACCTATGGAGACTTTCTGCTGTGCCTTTTGCAACCGGCCTTGCCTATCTCGCATCGGCCTCTTTAGCCATCAACGTGTTTGCAGCAAGCGTGGGGAGAGCCCTTCCCAAATCTTCATTCGCGAAGCCAGGCCATGATGATGATGATGATACATTTCTGATTGAACTAATCTTTGTACTATTTATCTCTTGTCATTTGTACACATGAATTCAAATTAAATGATGGCAGGGTACTTGGCCCAGATACATTGCTCCGTAAAAGAGATGAAATTCTTCTCACTCGTTCAACCTTAAAAACCTCAACTTCATCCACAGTGCATGTGAGAAGCCAAAAATACATAGCAACATGAGTTTGAATAGCAGGGCTGGGGAAGTTTTCCAAAGTCCTTCAAGATCTCCAAGGAATTTTTGGCCCACATTATGAGAGGAAAAATTCCTGTTAGTCCCTCTGAGCCGGTTCACTCAGGCACGCTCAGCTAACCCAGACACCTGGGACTGAACTCCGCTCCTTTGGAAGTCAATGGCAAAGCTCCTCCTGGCCTCTGTTGGAGGCAGGATTCATCCCTTTGTGAGGCAATCGTATTTTTATTCAATATCCTGCAACTTAAAATGAGGATTAGCGGAATTAAACTCCCCTAATTTGTATATCTTGGACCGCCTAACTGCAATTAACTTTTGTGCGTTCAAATTAACGGGGAAAATTATTAACCACCCTTTCCTCACGCAATGATCATTTCACACTTGTGGAAAAATTTCTGCTAAATGTGAAAAGAAGCCCACACCCCCGTGACCATTATCCTTCTTAATATCCTTCAGCTAGCAGAGTAGGGACAATTTTTCACCCCGTTGCTTCCATATGCGAGTGATGTTTGCCCAACACCACCGACAGAACCGTGTTTGTAAGACAACACCTTTGTGGGTAGCCCTTGGCAGGTCTCACATCCACCTCCTATTTCGTGTAGCCTCAAAATTTTCCCTTTTCTCTTGTGCAAACCCAAGGAGGCCCCTCCAGTTCTCCCTGGGCACAGCTACAGGTTGGCACGGCGGAATAAAGGGAGCAGGAAACAGAGTTTTCTTCCTCGTTTTCTGCCCTTCCCCTGCCTGTGTTTGGCTGAGCTGGTCAAAGCTTGGCGCTGACAATGCCAAGGGCTCGGGTTCAACCCCCTGTATGGGCCATTGGCTTCGGAGTTGGACTCGCTGGTCCTTGTGGGTCCCTCCACACTCAGACAGTTCTGTGATTCTGTAACTCTGCCCTCCCCAGCGAGGTCCAGTTGGTGCCAAAAGCTCTTTGTCCACGGCAGTTTTCCTTGTGCTGCAGCACACCCTCTTTAGGAGTTGGTGGTCACTTTCTCTTAACATTTCAGAACTTCGGTTTCCTGGGAAAAGGACAATGTCAAGGTGGTTTTGTTTGTTTCTTCTTGGTTGGGTTTGGTTTGTTGGTTTAATTTGTGGTACGGGGGGATATGCAAAGCCAGATAACTTTGGATTGCATCCCCCTGTTTGTAATAAATATGTTTGTAAGAACATAATGAAACTGTTGAGCAAAAGCTCATTTCCAGAACAGTCTTTAACTGGTGCGAAATGCCTCACTGGGATTTGGTCAGGTTTTAATTTCAGTTTGAATAAATAGCGTGAGACATCAGGCTGGGGAAGATAAAGGTGAATTTCATCTGCTTCCAGCTTGTCATAATGGAAATAATAACTGCTTTAGCTAAAAACAAGTTTCCAATTAGTTTCTCTAAAATAATACTATCCCCCTTTTTTTAATAGACACTGCAGCTCATTTTGGAACCTAATTTTGATAATATATAAACATTTCTAAAACAGCTATTTCCACCCAAAAAATGACAAGCACAGATTTTGGCAGCATGTGTGGGGAGCCTGTCTATACTGAAAAACAGCCTTTGCTTTTCTGGAGCCGAATCTTAAACAATGAGAAGTAAAAAAAAAAATCAATTTAAAATCTTTAGGATGAAGACATCCTTCCTGAAAGACTTTATTTTAAATGGCTGGACAATGATCATTAAACAAGACATTCTGAAATTATAAAAAACCATTTCTTCTGGAAAACAGAGAGGCCATTTTTTATTATTATTGTTTTAAGAAAAATTAATGTGCTTTATGGTGGGTTTCAAGGCACAGGAAAAGTGAAATAGTGGTGGCTCTTAAATGCAGCTGAAATTGGCTGATTTATAGATCACATTAAATTCAGAAATCAACAGTAATGTGGTTGAGAAAAAAAGTAATCTCAAGACCAGGATAATGTGTTTGAAAGGATCCTTTGAAGGGATGGAACAGGGCTATGTTGTGTCCAGTCCTACCCTGCGCTCTCAACATTTCAAAGACTCAGTACAACAAGACGTCATGAAGTAAAACAGGTACGTTAAACCCCCCATATTTAATTTAAAAACTGAATTTCATCATCACATGTACATGTGTGTGCAAAACCACGGGGGAACAGGCCTGGGAGACACTGATGGTTCCAGGGATGTTTTCCTAAGTATTGACATTTTACAGTGTACTCCAGCGGTAATTATGGAGCTGTGGAGAGGCCAATGGCCAATTATCTCATGATGAACAACTGGACAAATAGCCAGTACCTATTTTTGGTGGGTGTGGATCGTGTCATGCTGCCTTGGATGGAGGGTCCTCCTACCCCAGTCTGTTGGGTTTGCCAGCAGACGGCGTGAAATCCTGTGGGTGAAAGAGCAAAGCTCATGCAGGAAGCAACTGTCAAAGAATTCACCCTTCACACGAGCTTTCAGTCTTCCTTTTTGTTTGTAAGTTCTTGCTACCCACGTTTTATGTTGCTAAACGATTACAGCAGGTAAACCTCAGGCTTCTGGGATGACATGGTGTTAACAAGAGACTCTTTCAACTTTTGTGATGGTACAAAAAAAGTCTGCCATAAACTGCCATCAAAGAGCTTCTTGTCAATACCCAGCCTGGCATTTGCCTGTGAAGTCTTTCAAACAATTCTGAAATAATGCAAACATCCTGTGCTGTTTGCAGTTGCAGATCACTGAGAAAACCTCACTTGCACATGGATTTTAATATATAATTAGACCAGCACAGGTACTTTTTCACGTAAAGAAAATAAGAAAACCATAGCAAGGCCAGGCAGAAGTTGGAGGCAGCAGTTGCTCTTTATAAAACATGCAAAATACACCAGTTCACCTGGAGAAAAAAAGGTGTTTTCATTTGCTTCATCCTCTGTTGTAAAAGAAGATATTCTGTCTGTGGTTTACAGAAGTATGACTTTACACAAAGGAAAATGCAGTAATGAAATTGTGCTAATTAGGCAAATCTGAGCGCGGTGATTTCTGCAATGAAGTGATGAAGATTTTGGGACATCCCCTCTGAGATGCCACAGCTCAGCCACACCTTGACCTTTTGTGGCCGGCTTGATTTTTGCTACCCGGCTAAATGGGCATTATAGGGGGATTCTGCAGTGCAATTAGGAGAAGCTGCTGTAAAACGGGGTTGCAGGGGACATACAGGACTCTGTGGAGGCTTTTGACACATAATCAGCTCCTTAATCACAGATCTGAACTTCTCTGGAAATACAGTGGGGCCAAACTCGGCAAGACCAGCGACATTCCCAGATGGGATGAGCTCATAGGTGTGGAATGCTGAAATCTCACCTTGCCCAGCTGAAAAAGAAGGTATTTTTTTACAGACCTGTGTATTAGTCAGTGGAAGGTGAAAGGAATCCTTACTTCAGAGCTGGAATGTGACGTTCATATGCCATGAAAACTGTCTCGTGAAACTGTGCATTAAATAGATTCTTAGAAATGTGCAGCCCCATAAATAAACCTGGTAATTCTACCCATAGAGCAAGGAAACGAGTCAGGGATGGTGTGTAAAATTGCAGCAATGGCAGGGAAGCTTCATCGCTGGTAGGGGAGGGTCTTTCCCATGTGAAGGAGCTGTCGTTTTGTCAAGCTTGCAAGTAGAAAACATTGGCTGGAGAAACAGCAAAACTTCTGCTTGATGAAATGGAAACTTAATACCAGCGTAAACAGAGCCACTCAGAAATAATGAAATGAAGTTTTAAAAGGTTTTATTGCACTCCAGGTTCAGCACCAGCCGCTGGATTTACATACTGCAGAAAAGCACTGCAGAGGTGGAAGCAAATGCTGGTGGAGATGGGAGTGCAGAGCCAAAGGGGTCCCAGGAGAGTGACAGCAAATAGATTTGCTGGATGTTGCAGGATAATCCTTGAGGATTTTGAGTTGCTCACAGTCCCTTCCACGCAGAAGGAAAAGAGTTAATAAATATTGTCAGTGCCTGGGGAATTGTTCACAAGGGATCTTTTGGAAGGGTAATCTTCATATTTAGAAGTATTTTCTCATTATGGGTAATAGGATGATGAACTGAGAAATGATCTCAGCCACTTATGATTCTAAAAGCCCCTAGCCTGAATAATCTGTGCTGATTTAGAGATAATAGCATCAAAGGCATAACTCATTTAGCACAATGTCCATTTACTTACTCTGAAGACTTTTACTATCCTGCACCTATTTTATCGACGCTTATAAAAAGTTGATAATGATATTAAAAAAAAGAGAATGTAATCAAAACTAAAATGCCAGGGTGCATTGAGAACTCCTCTATCCCAGCCTGTACTACAGACACACCAAAACTGCTCCTCGTGAAGTGCAGTGCAAATGCTGAGAGAGAGAAAAAACAGAGAGTGCTCCCACTGGGGGGGGTCACAGCCTCCTCCGGGCATCCTCCTGCTCCAGCGTGGGGTTCTCCAGGGGCTGCAGGGACATCTCTGCTCCCCATGGACCCACAGGGGCATCTCTGCTCCCCATGGACCCACAGGGGCATCTCTGCTCCCCATGGACCCACAGGGGCATCTCTGCTCCCCATGGACCCACAGGGGCATCTCTGCTCCCCATGGACCCACAGGGGCATCTCTGCTCCCCATGGACCCACAGGGGCATCTCTGCTCCCCATGGACCCACAGGGGCATCTCTGCTCCCCATGGACCCACAGGGGCATCTCTGCTCCCCATGGACCCACAGGGGCATCTCTGCTCCCCATGGACCCCCAGGGGCTGCAGGGACATCTCTGCTCCCCATGGATCCCCAGAGGCTGCAGGGGCTGCAGGGACATCTCTGCTCCCCATGGATCCCCAGAGGCATCTCTGCTCCCCATGGATCCCCAGGGGCTGCAGGGACATCTCTGCTCCCCATGAACTCGCAGGGGCTGCAGGGACATCTCTGCTCCCCATGGACCCACATGGACCCACAGGGGCTGCAGGGACATCTCTGCTCCCCATGGACCCCCACGGGCTGCAGGGACATCTCTGCTCCCCATGGACCCCCATGGGCTGCAGGGACATTTCTGCTGCCCATGGACCCACAGGGGCATCTCTGCTCCCCATGGACCCCCAGGGGCATCTCTGCTCCAGCACCTGCAACACCTTCTGCCCCTCCTTCTGCACTCACCGTGGGGTCTGTAGGGCTGTTTCTTGCTCAAGTTTCCACTCCTTTCCTCCGCTGCTGTTTCACGACAGCTTTTCCCCCTGCTTAAATCTGTTATCCCAGAGGCATTCCCAGCCATCCCTGATGGGCTCAGCCTTGGCCAGTGGCAGGTCCGTCTTGGCTCTGTCGGACTCAGGGGAAGCTTCTGCCCCTCCCTGTGTCACCCCCTGCCACCAAAACCTTGCCACACAAGCCCAATACACCCTTTCTGCACTCATTGAAGGGCAACAAACTGGCAGAGAGGGTGGTTGTGGGTGCGAGATGGGGCACACAACAGGGGTGCTCACACCCTCTGCCAAGGAGAGCACTCGGTGCTTCACTGCCGGGGCTCCCTTGGGGAAGGAGGTGATGCCCAGCCTTGGTTTCACTGCTGAACCTGCTGGGCAATTGGGAGGCAGAAGGCACCTTTTGTCTCAGCTCTGTGCAGGTGCCAGAACTGCGTCTCTGCATCAGGCTGTGCGTTCTGCCCCAGCACACATTAGCCCCCGAGCAGAGGCAGCTGTCCCTAATGGCTCAGGATCACAGCCAGCACTTTCCCCATTTTACTTCCAAGTCCTCATGACTGGAACATCTCGTTTGCGCTCCAAGTGTTTTCCCACGCACGGGACAGCAAATGTCAGGCTGACCTGAGGAGCTCTTGTTTCTTACATTTTCTTGTGTACCTACATTTTCAGGTGATGATGAGCTCTTTCAAATGGCAATTAGATCACCATAAGTATTATTTTTTTTCCCCAGAGATTGTGCTTCCACACCTCCCTTTGGTTTCAGGCAGTTTTTGTATCTCCTGAGTTGACCATCTGAAGGGGTTGCTGAGAAACTGCATCATCCTGGGTCATTTGGGTTCTGGCATATGGACAGTGGAGTCAACACTTGCTGCACTGCAGTAATGAAGGAGCTGATGATGCAGCTGAGCCAGGACAGTACTGCTTGCCTAATGCTAAATTTTTACAGCACACTCAAAAAAGGTTGGTTTTCCCTTCTAACTGTTTTTTCAATGAGGATTTTAGAGATATTTCTTTCCTCTAACCAACTCTTCTGTCGTACAAGTGCAGCCTGACCCTTGGAGATCAGAGGTGGAGCAGGGTGTGTATGAGCAGCCATTGGTCTCCCCCTCACCTCATACCCTGGGGTTTTGCATCCTTCCACTTAATTTTTTCCTGTGCCGTTTCCTCCTGTGCTGAGGCCTTATGGAGTTAAATTCCTCTTTGACTGTGTAATAAACCCATGAATTATTAACAGTATATAAAATATTGACAGAGTGCTCTCTGAGATAGAACAGCTTTAAAGTATTGATTATGAATCCAGAGAATTATAATTAGTTTCTGCGTAAGAGATAATTAAGTTATTATTGTTTCTCTTTTCTCTAATATAGTGATGAATAGAAGGTATTTATACCAAACTGTATGTAATCTTATTAAAATTAAGGCAATAGGTTTAATGAGTGCTCAAGATAATGGGAAAATAAAACATTATTGGGAAGCATTTACAGTTCCAAAGAGCTTGTCTGGCAACATCCCCTTATTGTGGAAAGAAACAATTTCAGGTTTGCTGTGAGGAGACTCCTGGGCACAGAGCTGGGATTGACTTTGGCAGAGCCAGAATCTTGTTTCAGCTTGGTTTTAGCAGAAATCAAACCGACATCATGTGCTTCGCGTACTTGTGCACATTTTGAGCCCACGGGCTGACTTTGGTCAAACTTGGCTGAGGGGGACAGTCTCAGATATATTTTGTTTCTCCATTTTTCACACCAACTTGCTGGCATAGCCTCTGCAGCGTTAGCTTAGCTCTCATTAGGCGTCAGACAACTCACGCCAGAGCCCAATTTCCAGACAGCGTGACACTGCTGAGTTTCTATGGATTCTGCTGCTCCAAAGTGATTTGTGCATCTTCTAAGTTGGTTGTTTTTGCCACGAGGCTGTGCCTTATGAAAACCTAATTTTATTCAGTGGAACTCACAGCGCAGGCCGAGTGTTCCCAGGCAGAGCTGGGCAGCAGGGGCTCATCCTGCCTTAGCGTGTCCTCCAGGGCTCTGCTGTGCAGCCCTTGGCTGTAATCCCTCCCCAGGAAACTGGCAGGAGGGTTTGCTTCCAAGCTACAATTCACCTGAGCAAGTCTGGGAAGGGAAAAATCACTGTAGGTGTTTAGAATTGGCCAAGGTATTAAAGAAGCTGTGACTAGAACAACGTAAGGAATTGTTTTGCAGATCTCAAGAACTGTCTTCAGCAGCTCAGAAAATACATGAAGTTTATGAGAGAACATGCAATCAGGATCTCCACCAAGTTGGTAGGAACAAACTCTTAAATCCCACCTTTTAGGCCAAACTCACTCTAAATCTCTGAAAACTACACACTGATGGGAAACGAGCTTTGGATCCAGGCGTTGCTAAGGTAGGAGGAGTCCGGGGGGAATGGCCGAGCCACGTACACGATGAACCTTTCCCAAATTATGGAATGAAGTTGAAAGCACAGCAATCTGTCGGGAAAGCGGCCACGACAGCGCTCCGTGGGACATTAACAGGCATGTGTGGCAGCTTTCATTGTTTAGCATCTGTTTTACAGTCCCTCTCTCCCTCCCTTCAGTTCAGAGCTGTGAATGTCCTCGCGGAGGGTGCCGTTCCTGCACAATCCCCGTCTGCCTACGGACCATCCAAATGCCTCCCCAGCCCTATGTTGGGAAATTTCTTGCAGAAAATGGACATGTGAGCGACCCTAGAACTTTGGGTGCAGTTATGCTGCGAGGCCTTTAAGACTGCAGTGAAAAGCTATTTTTAAGAAGCCTCTGTGGAGATCAACAGGGAGAAGAATGCAAACTTACAGAAGCTGCAGCAGGAGATTGAAAAAGAAGGGCCATAGAGAGAGATCATGAGGACTTTGTTTTACACCAATAGAGTTGTGTGTTATCCGCATTAACCAGTCACAGGGGGGTTTGCAGTGTGTGTGCAGTGTGTGAGCTATCTGGGCTATTTAAGGGGTGTTTTCACAACAATAAACGGCATTACCTTGATCATATTGGTCAGCTAGTGGTGTCCGTGATTTTCCCTTGCATTACCTCTATGAGCAGAATAGGGCACCTAATTGAAAGTGCTCCTCATCTCCCTCCCTCCCCAGCACTACGTCTTCGTTGCATCCTTTGTCTGCCCTACATCAGATGCACCTTTCCTGCTTGCTCCGAATAAAAGCCAGCCCTGCTTCCCCTCGGCGAGGATGGAAACCTCTCCCTGGAGCGCGAGTGCTGAATGAGAGCCGTGCTCGCTCCGCCTGCTCCGCGAGGCAGGAATATTTCGAGGCGCTAAATTAATCCCCCACATTTTCACAATTTTGAGCTTCAGCTCCCACAGTGGTTGGAGCAAAGGAGAGGGGATGGGGTCTCCTGGGATTCATTTCCACGGAGCCCCGGCGTGGCTCAGCTGCGTTCAGCACCCACGCCGGTGATGGCGGGTGTCCATCCCGTGGGATGTGTCCTACCTTTGTCACTTTGGGCAAAGCCCTTTTCCCAATCCCTCAACCGAATCATCGAAGCTGTTGGGAAAAGGGTTATCGTGGAAAAAATAGAATCGTGTGCCAATTTGGGAGCCCACGGTGCCGATTTGGGAACCCATGGTGCCAATTTGGGAGCACGCGGTGCCAATTTGGGAGCACGCGGTGCCAACTTGGGAGCCCATGGTGCCAATTTGGGAGCACGCGGTGCCTCCGGCTCCTCCAAAACGTGTGGCGTAGGCAAAGCGCGCAGCTGTGCGGGGCCGAGAGCTGCCTCTCGCTGCTCTTGCCTCCCAGCCAGCAGCTTTTGTGGGCTCCAAGGGCAGCAGAGGCAGGGGCTGCCTCGGCACTGGGAGAGCGGTGGCCAAGAGATGGAGACGTGACTGCAGAAGGCAGCTGTGCCCCCGCTCTGCCGGGCAGGAGGTGCCCCGGTGGAGGCCCAGAGTGAGCTGGAAAGGCACCGATTCAGCGGAGCGGGGCTTGCCAGGATGCCTCTTCCACAGGCACTGCTTTCAGGTGTGCCAGCCTGGCTCTCACACTGCCGGCCGTGAGCAGAGCCAGCAGCCCTCACCCTGGTTTGCTGCCATCTGGGGCTGTGTGGTGGCTGATCACGGTGCCCGGCTCCAACACACAGCCCCCAGGAGAATCCGGGGTTAGAGTTTCTCTCTGGCTTTGCTTTCCCTGGCAGGTTTTTCTTACGTGATATTCCCTGCCCCTTCTTTCACAGCGAAGAAGTGTCAAAGCTCGAACCATGTAATCAGACTGAGAAGTTCCAGTTCCCCACTCCCAAACGGGCTGAGGGTACTGAATGTGCTGCACATCAATGTCCCTCATCAGCTGCAGAATGGTTGTTGCAGGAAGAAAGTCACGCACAGCTGCTGGTTTTGATGAGTCCCTCTTACCTGGCTGTTCACCTGCCGAGCTCAGCCTCTCACTGCGAGGGAACAGTTTCATCCAAAACAGAGGTGGTTCAGAGGAGGTTACCTTGGAAAAGAGAGGGAGAACCTTCTTCTCCAAGGACAAAGTGGGAGTTTTTGATCCGACACAAACTTCTCCCCGGGCTGCCACAACGAGCAAGTTCTAATGGAGGTTGCCCTCGCGGAGTGCAATGTCTCTTGGCAGCGAAAAGGCAGAGATGTGCTGCTTCAGAACAGCTGCTGTTTGAAGGCAACAAGGAACTACATGTCTTGCTGTGTTTTTCCCAGTTTGGATACAGTGGCGCATCTCCTGTGTCCCCAGGCAGAGGACACACTTGAACAGAAGCCCTTGCATCCCACAGTGCTGCATGATGTGCTTCAGATCATTAGGGAGCCCCCCAGCTCTCATACTAATTGCAGTTGTCTCTCTGGGTGTGAGTGATGAAGATGGGATCAGCAAACATACACACCAGCAGCGTTTTCCGAAGGCTACGAAGTGCAAGTGAGGGGTTCATGTACTCTCTTTAATTTCAGAATTCAAACTCACCCTTTAGACCAGATAAAAATTGTCCCTATTGTGGAGGGAGTGGACTTTGCTACATTGGTATAAACAAGGTTTTGGCCACACTTCTTTCAGTGACATTATAGAAATTAATGTCTTCCCTATCTTCCCTTCCTTTTCAAAGATACACAGATGCATTTGTCTTGATGCCGTAAAGCCAAAGCCCAGTTAATCATTGTGCCTAACATATCATGCATTTTGATGGGCTGGCATTTATTTGATTACTCACCTCATAGAGCTTCACCATGTCTAAATTCCTAAAAAAAATCCCTTCTGTACCCTTCCTTAAAGCAGGATGCAACAGCAACAGTCACGACCTGCCTTTTACCATTTGTTCTTTGTTTTCTCTTCTTTTCAAATGTTTGACACAACTGGGCAGAGTCAACTTTCCATTTTCTCCGTGTGTGACATTGCTCAGTGGCAGCTGCTGAAAGAAAAGCCCCATCATAATCAGCTTGTTTTGCCTGTAGCATAAGGCATTTCAGAAACATTGAAAAGCTGAAAGGAAATAGAAGATAAGTCGGAAATCATGAGCTGAAATGTGCACTTCCATTTTAGAGATTAAATTAGAAAAATATATTATCATGAATTTGAAACAGTGTCATCAGCCAGCTTGACAGCTCATCTGGGCTCATGCTGGGTTGTTATGGAGGGAATGTGGGCTGGGATCCAGGCTCAGGATCCTGCTATCTCTGGTGTTCAAAGGCTGGATGGAGCTCTGGGGCAGTGCTGCCTGGTGGGGAGCAGAAGAGCTTTCTGCTGGAGCGACCTGCTGACTGAAGCACTTTGTGAACTCAGGGACGTGCCAGCAGTGCCGTGTTAAAGTGCTGCCGACCCACCGGAGTGAGGAGGAAAGGGAACAGAATGGTGAGAAATGTGCCTGGCTGGAATAACTGAGAGCAGGTAAAAGGGTCCTGTTGAGAATGGAACAGGCAGGTCAATGAACAGCCATTTGCTGGCCACCAGCACCACTGCAGTCCCACTGCTTGGGTGACCCAGATGTGGTTTCATGCATTTGGATGACATGCAGACCATTCCCAAGTGACAGGAACACAAGAAGAAAATGGGTGGGTATTTTAGATAGCTCAGCTGATGTATCCATAGAATTAAACCAGGGATCAAAGCCAAGCCTCCCTGTGGAATATGTGCACCCTGGCAGCAGGGAACTCTCTGATCTGGGGCTCCTGGCTTTGTTCCTTCGGTGGCCCCAAGGCGGGGACTCTCAAAGCAGCACTGCAGAAAAGGTGGTAACATTTGGGAAACCTTCAGTGTTCCCTCCTGTTAGTGCTAATGATAAGGGGTGAATCTGTTGCTTGTTGTCACTGTGGGCTGTTCCACTGTCCATATTCCTGCCCAGCAGGAATTCCTCCATGGGTTATCTTTCCTATGCTTTCCCCCTTTTTGACAATTTTCTCCATGTAGGCAATGAAATAGATGAAGAGACTGCTGTGTGAAGCTCAACCCCTCTTCTTTTGTGAAAACAGGAGAAAACAGATGCAGAACATCTCTGTTATGAACCAGATTAGAGAGATGTCTTCATTTCATCATCTCTGAAATGTGGGAGATGGTGTGGCCTTGGCTGATGGCTGTTTCACTGGACCTTTGGAGATGCTCAGTGTTCTGTGGAGAGTTGAAAGTCCTCGGGAAAAGTTCAGTTCTGTATCAATGAAACAATCAAGTTGCAAGGCTCCGTAAAGAAGGAAGAAGGTCCCTTCAAAGGCAGTTGAAGCATCACATTGAGAGTCTAGAAATGCTATTTCCCAGGGATCAACAGGTTTCTACAGTGCACCAGCAGGGAGAGCTGGACCTACCATACTCTTCGGCTACCATATGTGTAAGATAAAGTATGTGAGCTTAAACCTCTCATTTCTCAGAGTTTTTTTCCTCTCCAAGTGGAGAATTAACGCATGCAGGGTATCAAAATAGCTTCTACAAGTTGAGCCAGAACAAAGAAGTGTTACCCAGGCAAGTGGCTGCTTCACAGCTTTTTTGGAATGAGATATGCTGTTCAAAATGGTTTAATGAAGAGAAAAAGAGATGTCAGCAGGCTGTGCATATGGAATAGGGTTAGTTGTCTTGAGAGAAATTAAAAATAGATGGATTATTTTGCCAGTTTTTCCTGTCTTCTATCATAAATGGTCTCACTATCTAGCTGGGAAACCACTGGGAAGGTGCATAACTAGAGGAGCAAAGCAGCACAAAAGATGTCATAGGGTCAGTACGGGAAGGCCAGACCTTTGACCTCTGGTAGGAACCAGAGCCTGGGCAAAGAACAGTCGGGGCTCAGACTTTTTTCCTTTATTCAAACAGAGCTGAAGGAAATCCTTTCTCCTTTAGCAATACGACTTTAGGCTCCACGGTACAAAGCCACGAGAGATGCTGTTGCTGTCCTGGCAGGTCTGCAGGGGTGGTGGCACCTGGGTCAGCATCCTTGGGTGCAGTGACAGGTCACACGGGGGACTTGGCACCTGCAAGTTTGTGACGCTGAAAGAGGTAGCAGTGCAGAGGGGAGGTGTCTGTGGGCAGGGTTCAGGCTCACACACCAGCTCCTGGATAATAAATTGAGGTTCAGCTCCCACAGAAGAGTTGAGTAGAATGTGAGATTCATGTGTGGTGTGAAGAAAGAGACGTTTCTGCAGTGCTGTAAGGTCATTGCCACAGCCAGAGAGGGAAGTGCATTCCCACAGACTTACCTGCTGAGAGTTCATTCTATTTTTATTTCTATTGATCCCCCCAAAGCCAGTGTCAAGATTTTCTATGGTGACAGTTCTAAAAGATGTCATGCCACATCAGCATGAACTGTTAAATTTTGGCTTTTCACAACTAGTAGGAAAAGTCACTGAAGATCTTTCATCGTCAAGAAAATACATGGAAAGTGCAGAGAATGTTCAGTCAGTAGCAAAACCAACAGAAAGAATCCTGGAGCAGAAGACTCTGAGCTTGCCAGCTCAGAGGTGGTTGAGAGCCTGTGTTGTCTGGCTCCATCACCAGATGTGGTGACAGACTGATGGGGATTGTGAGTTTACATCTGGAAAATATTACCAATTCTTGTCCACATACACTCTGTCTAGGACAAGTGGTTTTTGGCACAGTTAGAATCAAGAATACAGGGGACATGGAGCTTAGATGAACTTTCCTCCTATATCAGAATGAAGACAGTTTGCATTAATATGTGCCGATCTCTGCATGTCTCCATTATATGATTGTATGCATCTATAATTCTTTCCCATGTAAATGACCGAGGGGACAATTTTTTTTGGAATTGAATATTGCTTGCCATCAAGATGAGCTTGGCTGGAACCACCCACACAGCCCAGAAATGAAGCATTTTCTCCTGTCAGCTGTTTCCTAAGTAAAACCAAAACAATGTCTTTGGACGTGCTGATCCATGTTGGGGGGCTGCCCTTCAAAAGAGAGAACAGTAAAGCAAGGGGCTGGGATATGGGCTTGACTTCACCAATTCTATTGCTCTAGAACAAGGAGTCAGGTCCCCGCCATCCTCTCTGATGGGCTGTAGGGTGAGGCAGCACGAGGAGAGTGATAAGGTCTGGCACCAGCTCCATACTGTGGGCACCAAGTGTACAGCGTGGTCCTTCTCACAAGGAGCTCACACAGACTAATTGCACCTGCCATCTGATTGACTTTTTTCTCTGACCGTTTCATATTTTTCTACCAGTGCTTTTAAACCCCCTGGCTTTGACTTTCCTGTCTCAGATGCATCCTGGGCTCTCTTCGAAATGATGATACAATCCCCAAAACTTGAATGTCAGCCAGGCTCTCTCCTTCCCAAACTGGCAGGCTGCAGGGAAAGCAATGAACACATTTTTCACAGTTACGCATCTTGCATCTGACTCAGGTTGTTGTTATTATGCAGTAAGTGTTTCAGTCTGAATATTAAAGAAAAGAAAAAGTGTTCAGGTCCTAAGGGGGGAACAAAATCCACTAATCCAACACAGGCTTTATTTGCTTGTTGACTACCAACTGGTGTTGAGAACGGCGGGATTCCCAGAGCTTCAAATAAGATTAGAGAGTAGGAAATAAGACATTTATTTCAACTCAGATTCTTATTTAAGCCTTCATTCTAGCTGCACAGTCAGATATTTGGACATCTGGCAAAAAGTCTTGGCTGTACACAAGTTCTGAAAATGTTGTTAATCTTTAAAATCAATATTGCATTTAGGAAATTGCTCACCTACCTGCATGTTTGTGAGTGCTAATTCATCCATATGCCATTTCTTAAGTCATTAACTACGTAGGAAAAGGCATTACTTTCTCTTTATCACTCTTGGACAACCTGTACCCTCCCTATTCATTAATGTATAAAATACATTATTACTATTTATTCATATCAACTGGAAGGTTTTAAAAAGTGTCATGATTTCCATATCTGGGACCCAAGTGCCAGTTAAAAGGCACATGAACACGCCAAATTCATTATGTGAGAGTGTGCTGGGCATTGAGGAGTTGCACTGTGGTCCCTCTGACCTCAAAAGACCAGTTGGCCCACCTGTAATTAATGCTCTGAATCTCCTACTATTAAAACACTAAGCTGAATTTTTCTTTTCTCCAGAAGCAGAAAGCTTGAAATAGAGACAGTGGAAGTCAAACCGTGGGGTGATTGTTGTAACTTTCTAAAGCTGCTGCATTGGATTTGCCTTTAACTCAGTTAAGTGTCTTGGCAAACCTTTGATTTGAGATCTGTAGAGGATGAGCATCACACCCTGCAAGCCTATCAACAGATGGAGGAGCTATGAGAGGCAAAACGTGTATCTTTATGTTACATTCCCCCTCCCCTCTGCCATCATCATTGTACTAATCAGGCATTGAAATTATTAGGAACCTCAGAGACTGACAGATTTGTTTGCAGCAAAGGGTGACCCCGGAAAAGCGTGGGACTGTCAGACACAGGTGGTGGTGCTTTTCCCAGCACAGGCTGACTTTTGTTGCAGGAAACGTAGAAGCTGATGGTAAACAAGGAGATCAGGTTTGCATCCTGGAGATCTTGGAGGGTGTTTGGACTGCAAATACACAGTTGTGCAGGAGATGTGACCTGAGCTGTTCCCTGCTCCCGAGGTCAGAGGAGAGCAGCCAGCCCCGTGTGCTGGGTGGGGAGGGCTAGGCATGGAAGCTGCAGGGACCTCGTGCCTGGTCAGTGCCTGTTTTGGAGGAGATGAAATCTGTTGTTCTGGAGATGAAATCTGTTGTTCTGGAGGAGGTGAAATCTGTTGCTATCCTTGTGATGCTCTGACACTGAGCCCTCCAAGCCTGCACCTCCATGTCAGCCCTTCTCATCATGACACGTAGACCTTAAAGGAGGTCGTGAAAACACCAGGTTCAATTAAGGTTTGGCAAAGACACCGAGAAAAAAAAAACTTCCATTCAGTCAAGTTTGCCTCCAATGTGCATCTACTGCCCGAACAGACTGGAAGGAAAATGGAACAAAGAAGTCCATGCATTTTCTCTTTACTGAGCTCACTAACTTTGTCTTCATTAATCACGTTACTGTGGGAGTGAGCTTCTATTACCTTCTGCCCCGGCCCAGACAATGCTGTTTTGTGCAGGTGCCCACACATCCCTGGAGCACCCAGTGACAGCACGAACTGAGCTTTGCTCCTGTGCCCTCAGGGAAGCTGCCAGGAGGGCAAACACATCCCACAAAAAACTCCCCTGGCTCCCCTCTCACAAAGTGCAATTTACCCGTCCTCCCCAAAAGGACAATTCTATTGACAAGCAAAGCTCTTCAACAGGAGGCACATCCCAGAGAACTATTTGCTCCAGTTGCCCTCTGTGTGATACATTTTATTTTAAAAAAAACCCTATACATTTTACAAAATAGTCTGTGGACTTAAAAAAAAAAAAAGTACAGGTTCAGGGGAACCTTAATATACAACCTAGATATGAAATGAAATTCAATCATGCAGAAATTGCCAACAACTTATTATAGATGAATGGGATGGGAAGTACATTTTGTCTAATCCCAAGGCATTTTAAAATAACTATTCAGCATCTTCTCACCTGAAATGTATCATCTTATTGATTCTGAGCTGACTTTTGCAGATTGACTCCGTCTGCCTATTTGGCTTTCATGCTTTCAAGTCCTCAACTGCCCAGAAAATGGTACCACTGCCACTCTAGAAGATGTTTTTTAGTGTGACTGGTTTAAGGTGAACTAGAACAATAGCCTGGAATGAGAGCAGCTGAGTAATGACCCCAGCCAGCTGGGAAAAATGAGCCCACGGCCACAGCTGAGCTCCTCTGCTATGGGGTGGGAAATCTGGCTGTCTTTAAGGATTAACCACAACCAGGAGAAAATATTTTCAGCTGCAATGGGATTTTGTCCATTTTTTTCTGTGCAACATGGTCAAACGTGAAAGAAATGTCAGGTCACTTATTAACAACGATTTATCTGTCAGCTAAATTGTTCCTCCTCGGTCCTTCTGGCAACATTCAAGACCTCCCAAGATATCTTCTGTGCTGCCCCCAGATTTTCTTTTAGCAAGTGTATAACTCTTTGCAATGGAGAACAAGCCCAAGCAGGGCAGAAACACCAGGACAGAAAAAAAAAAAAAAGATAAATTAAAAAAAGGAAAACTCTGCAGATATGGGAGTGAACTGAAAGCCTATCTCACTTACAGGGTTGGAATTGCATTTCAGGGCTGGCTCACTGAATCATGAACTTGGCCTGAAAGGGCTCCTGGTCTGAGCACTTTTCAAGTCCATTGAGTGTGAGTGGAGGAGGGAAAGCTGAAGGTGAGACTTCCCTCTGTGAATTTATGGTTAATACAACCTTCAGTCCTGACAAATTTATGCAGAGTGGGAACATCTCAAACACAGCAAACTCAAATGTTATCCAAATACCTCGCTGTTCTACAAACACCATGGGCAGGGTTCAAATGCATCTTGGAGAAGCAGAGAGGTGTGAGTGAGCCCCAGACACCTGAGCTTGCACGGCAGGTCCCTGGTGCACCCGGCACTGCCGTGGGGAGATCCTGCTTGGAATGTCCATGAAAACCTGGTTGGAGAGCAGGACACAGGAGCTCACAGTCCTCCCAACACTCCCCTTTGATGGGGCACTTACTGGGGGACCTGAGGGAAAGTGCACTCAGCAAAACGTCTGGATTTCATTTTCAGTCTGAAAGGTGCAAATTGAACCCAAAGACTTGCTGATCTGGAAATACCCAGGGCAGGATTTGGCTCTCATAAAGCTGGGTTAGAGCGAGTTTTCTCCAAAATGTGATATGTCTGGGATTAGAGCTGGTATTTCCAGATTGTTGGCCAATTGGGCATTGGCTATGCAAGGCGTTCAGGTGTGTGGCTCCAACATGCTGCAAATGCTTGGGCATAAAGACACAAGAAATGACAATTCAGTTTTGTAAAAATGTGCTGAGAGCCCTCCTCGTTGTTTTGTAAGGGTTATTTTTAATTTTTTTTCCTAATCAGGCAGAAAAACATCTTTACAATTTTCCTTCCACTCAGTAAAAAAAAGTCTGAATTTCCTGGGGTGGGTCATTACAAACTGCAGGTTCATGGGCTGGAAGGAGGACACTTCTCAGCATCACTGATTGTGGACCTTTCACAGCTGAATGAAGGACTCAGTGCAGCTACCGTGGCTCATTTCTACTGCCCTTATTCTAGGAGTCACTCTACCAGTGGGAATTCACATCCCTTTATCCATCACAAGGGTGGGGATGCCTTCCTGGGTGCTATGGCACCATCTGCTTCTGAGGCACCTGCTCGTGCCCTCATGGGGAGGTTTAGGTTGGGTATCAGGAGAAGGCTTTTCACCCAGTGGGTGGATTAGCACTGGGACAGGCTCCCCGGGGCAGTGGTCACAGCACCAACCCTGACAGAGTTCACGGAGTGTTTGGACAATGCTCTCAGGCACATGGTGGGATTCTTGGGGTGTTCTGGGCAGGGCCAGGAGCTGGGCTCAATGATTCCTGTGGGTCCCTTCCAACCCACCATCTTCTGTGAATCTCTGACCCACACACAGGGTGTGGATGGAGTGCCTTGCTCTGAGCACAGCCCTGTGCCAGCCCTCTGCCACCTCCTGCTCGGAGGTTTGGTGGGTAGAGGGAAGAGGATGGGTCCAGCAGTGTGTTAGAACAGGTCAGGGGTGACCCTGTGGGTAAACCCATTGGGGCTGACCTGGCCATTCCTTCCCATCTGTAAGCTCTCAGCAAATACCCTCACAACAGAGGATGATGCAGAAGTGATTTCAGCACCCAGCAAAACAAAGCAGGTGGCTGTGAGAGCTCAGGCAGCCAAGCTCAAGCACAGAGTCCCCAGTTGTAGTTTGGCCATACTTCCTTTAGGGTTATCTGGAGAGAATCCAGTGCTGCCCAGTGGCTGCTGCAGCTCCGCAAAAGGACAGAACAGCACGACGGTAATTCCAACATCACAAGAACGACACGTTAATCTCACAGCTGGGCATCACTAGCAATGGCCAAAGCCCTGTGCAGACAGGAATCAAAGGAGAGTTGCACCGTTTGTAGGTCGCACCATTGAAGGGAACCCAGGGTACCCGTCCCCCAAGGGGAGCTGTGGTTTGCAGCACAGTGTGGTCCAGGTGATGCAGAGATTACAAATGGAGCATTTCTTAAGGCTAAATTGCAGCTCTGGTTTTCGAAAATTAATCACAGCAGGTTAGAGGGCCCAACACATTTTTAGACAGATACAAAAGCATGGTAATCTTTGTAAAAGAAAAATAAAAGCAACATACCCTGTTGTAGCAGCAACACTGCCAGCACTACATCTAATGTGGAACAACAGGGGCTCTGCTAAGCAGACATCACTTCACCTTGAGCTTTCAGCTAATTCCCCTGTGCCATCAGGAGACAGCTTTCCTGTCAATCACTTCTGGGTGCATGACAGCTTATGGCTTAACTGCTCCCATTGCCTATCATTGAACCAGATACTATCTGTTTTGACATTCATGACTGAGATACTTGGCTTGTAATTGGGAAAGAGTACAACAGTGTAGAACAGAGTGATTTCCTCCCCCAAGGATGGTTGTTAGAGTGATGTGGCACTTCCTAAGGATGGTTGTTAGGGCGATGTGGCACTCCCTGCTGAAGACCCTTCCACGCTCACACCTGATTGAAAGCTCTTTGGGAAAAAGGGACGTGCCCTGGAGGTACACAAGCAAAGTGACACTGATCAGGTGCCAGTGGATTCACCCATGCTCCTGTGTTGGGCTCGGCATCAGCAGGATCCAGAAACTGGCGCAGCCCTGGCACAAATCCGTGGAGAACCTGGGAGCAGTGAGGCAGCCCAGAACATCCACACACCATGGGCCTGAGCTGCATCCTCTGCTTGAACGGGGTGTTATTTGGGTTTGTTTGATATATTTAGGAGAATTTATGGATTATAGAAGTATATTATCTCTGTTTTGGTTGTTATTTGACCTCCTCTGTTCACTTAATGAAGGGTAATGTGGATGAAAAAACTGCTGGTGGATTCTGCTTCTGTCTGAAGGGGGAAAGTGTCAGGTGCCTGAGCAAGGGGAGTCAGCACTGCCCTGCCTGACACCCACCAGACATCTGGGCTCTTCCTTATTTCAAATAACTCAACACAAAAACTGAGGCTGAATATTTGATTATCACTTAAATCAGAACCAAGATGCAGAAAGAAAGGATTTTACTCTGCATGTCAGGACAACACATTATTCTTCTGGAATATGTGTGATAGAAGAAAGCTGATAAAGCTATTGACAGCACAAACCAGAAAGAAATATGAGACCAGAGGAGAAGATTGAATTCCTTGAGCTGTTTGATGTAACCATTACTGCCAGGTGAGTATCCTAATTAATGCAGGTATCTCTTTCTAATTGCATGGATCAGGCTGCTTTGTCTTTTCAATAATCTATAGAGTTGTAGCTGGCATTAATCTTATTAATGGAACTATTACACTGCTTACAAATTAATTTCCATCTTGAGATTATCTACTGGATGTGCTTTTGTGCAGAGAGATTTCTTTGCTCTGAACTGTAAGAATGGGAATCCCCCCCCAAGTTCCCCAAATGTCAAGATTTAAATTTTCAGAGTTGACTCCTGATGTTGTGCCTTCAAAATTAGATTTTGAATTTCCAGATATAGGAAATGTAGTCTTTCATTTCTGCTCTTTGAAACAGTGCTGCTGCTTGTTTCACGTGGTGTGTTGTGTTGGAAACCATCCTGTAGATTACAGTGGGGTGATTTCAGATGAAATTTTAATAATGCTGCTGGGAGGACAGGTTTTGTTGACTGGTGTCTCTGAGAAGGGGAAAACAGCCTGTGGTGACCATTCCTTGAAGCCAAAAAAGAGTTTTGGTTTTTACTCCAGGAAAAAGGAGTCCGAAGGGGAAGGACTTCCAACCTCCATTTAGTCACCTCCCTCAAATGAAGTCCCCCGTTGTCAAAACTGTTGCCTTTAATGAAGTTTCCCTCTTCTCAAACGAAGAATCTGCCCAATGAATGGAAGCCTCTCACATAGGGAGAGGCAAATAAAGTGGTTTAACCCAATGGCTGAGAGGAAATCCCCTCTCGAAAAGTGCCATTTCCAGAGTGCTACACCTTAATACAGGTGTAGTTTTTCTTCCTCACACTGATGGAGCATGAAAGTAAAACACCTAATCATTTAGATTTCCATTAGAAACACAAGGAAAAATTGAAGTGACAGTAATATAACAGTGCTATGTTTTAGCCACTGTCACCACCGGTGTTTGAAGCTTAAAGCTGTCAGGAACTCCAGCCAAACGAAATTGAAGTGACAGAAAGCAACAATTCCCTGTTTGAAGTTTTAATTTCCGCACGCGCCCGTGGCTGTGGCTGCCGTGTGCCGAAATGAGCCCCAGTGGGGGACCTTGGGCTGGGGGCAGCCCCTGCGTGCCCAGGGGGTGCTGAGCACCACCCCGGCAGCAGAGCCGCCTGTCCCCGTGCCACCAAGAGCGGGTGGGCACAACCCGAGGGAGTGAAGGCACCCAATTCCAGCCGGAAAGTCACCGTGCGTTTGAGACACGCATTGATCTCCGCGCCGTGCTGGGACTTTATGAGTGATTTCTTATGTAGGTGGCAGGTGAGAGACATGAATAGAGACCTAATTAAAGTGTATGCGAAGTACACGCAGTAAATCTCTTTGGCAATGTCAGCCTGCCTTGGAGCAGCCCAGGGGAGCAAACGAGATGACATAAATGGAAGATAAAGAAACACTAATAGTCTGCAGTGTTCCCAGAACAACAGCTAGGCTTGTGAGACACTAACGTGAAGCAGCTGGGGATATTGAAGGAGAAAAAGTGCCATTCCTGAGACATGTTCCACAGCCTTAAAACACAAAACAATGGGAATTTTGCTCCTAACTTAAATAACATCCCTGTGTTTCTCCCCTGTGTTGTTGCCATTATTCCATCACTGTTTGAAATTAATGCTCTCTCTCTTTATCTACGATCCATCCCAATAGGCTTTTATACCCACAAGAACATTGCAGAGACAAAGAGAGTGCAGAAATACCAGGGAAGTGAAAAAACCATTATTACTTCAGTATTAGAGAACCAACAGCATTGGGATGATGAGATATTGGGGTTTTTATGAGAGTGATCCTATCCTTTGAAGAGGAGCAGGCCCTGCTCACTGTGAGCTGGGTGAGATCCAGGATGCTCACACTCAGCTTTTGGCTGGGCTGAAAAGCTCACAGCCACAGTGAATTAACAGCTTTATGGCAACATTTTCAAAAGCAAAATGATTTTGGATTTGTCTATCAGGATGGAGGAAAACAGATGAAAGTTTTTTTTCTGCCTTCAATCCTGGCTAGTTGGAAATTCTGGTGGGGAAGTTACACACAGCTGCTTTCTGCTTTTGGGAAATACCACAGCCAGGGTTATAAATACCGGTGGAAATAAATACCACAATATATTGGCTTGGGTGTAGCACAGCACTAACTTATCTCTACAGCTTTTTGGACTGCAGCTGGCTTGTGTTTCTGCACAAAGGAGCTAAGGTCCAGGTCAAGGTATTAAAAACCCAACTCCCCCAAATGACTACCCAGAGCTGAATTACAGCTGGTTTGGGTTTGGGGTTTTGGGTTGTTGTTTTCTTTAGCTTCTCCTGAAAATGAGGCTTGAGAGTTTTTCCAAATGGTAACACTTCTTTCTTATAAAAGCCTGGTCCAGAATCTGCACTGTATTCCCTCTAATCTACCACAGCAAGGACAAAGCTATTGCCAGCCTTTTATCTTGGCTCTGTGGCCTGGGACCTGTTTAAATTTTACTCCTCTGTTCTCTTCACTAACTCTTCACCGGGGTGAGGGTCTTGTCTTGTACCTCCAGGTTTCCTTACGTTGTGCCCCTCCTGGATAATGTGATGGAGCAGGGCACGCCGAGGAAATCTGCTCCTTTGTAAAGACAGTCATTAAGGAGAATCTTTAGCACAGGGGTGCCAGCATCACTTGGCTGACAGTGTCCCCTACAATCCCGGCGAGATTTTAATGGATTGAACAGGTTGATGTTGTCACTTTCAATTTGCCGAACCATCTGACAGTGTTCCCAACAATTAGCATGTACAAAATGTGGAAATATGTTATCTTTTACATTAAAAAAAAGAAAACGGGAAGCTGCCTGGTCTCTGAAGTTGTATAACAACTTGTTATGCTGAAGTGCTTGCTTTGACTTTAAATAGATTTCGGTACAGCAGAGTCACCCTAACCTTGGGATAAATTTAGCTGGTGCCTGAGTCAGGAGCGGGGTTTGGGATCATTAGAAGCCAATGAGGAATTAACTCACGCTCCCTGCAGTGGGTGCTGCGGGATGTGGAGGTTCCACTCCCACAGCCCAGGGCTGGGCAGCACTGGCAGACACGAGGGGACAGGAGGGTCACCTCTGAGACCCCCACAAGTGACCACGCAGAAGGATGGCCCCAAGCTCCAGTCACCCTGTCCCCTGGGTCCTGCAGGGTGGCTGAGAGAGAGGGGGAAAACCAGGGCAAATTAACGCTCAGGAGGTGCTTCGGAGGAGGTCGCCCACCCTTGGTTGTTGGGATGAAAAGGTTTTTGTTTCTGGAGTGGCCATGAGACCATGAAACACATCTGTCAGCTGAGGAGAGACTGAGAGGAACACCTGACATCAAAACCCTGAAGGCAGCAGACATAGATTTTTTAGAGCAATGGCAGTGGCATTGCTCTATGGTTTAGACCCACCATATCTGGTATTAAAAACAAATATATCTTCTGGTCCCTGACAGTGGGGCTGTTGCTTGCACTGCCCCTGACATGGGGTGACCTTCCCTGACAGTGGGGCAGGTTGAGGAGCTATCTGAGCTCTCCAGCAGGATGAGGGTTTCATACTGAATTCCTGGTGCCAAATACCTTCTGCGTAGGAGGGGCAAGGTTCATCCCCAGGTTTTTGCTCAGGGAGCATCTTGCACAGCTGTATGTTGGGACCTGCCTGTGATTTTGGACACATCCTGTCCTTCCACCCTGCTTTTTTGGTTTGTGTGGGGTTTTTTGTTGGGTTTTTTTTTTCCCCCACACCAACTGAGTATTTGGGGATGGGATTTGGGGGGCGACAGGAGACTCACTCAAAGTGCGTATGGCTTTTGTGGGAACCAGAGACAAAACCTTCCTTTAAATAAAGCAGCCAGGCCAGGCTCAGTGACGTATTCCCACCTAGGACAAGGGCAGGCGTAAGACCTTGTGCCACAGACCCCTGTCAGCAGGGAAGTGACCCTTATTTTTCACTCCGTGGCAGCAGATGAGGAATAATGGCTCAGGTTCTGCTACCTTGGGAAGGCAGGTCCTGTAACCCAGGAGGTCAGAGCTGTGCTTGGTAGGCTGCATCCATCTCGGAGCTGAGAGTAGGACCTGGAAACAAACAGCCAAATACCTCCTCTCCTGGATGTGCAACCTGGATAAAGGGACAGAAAGGGGAGAGGGGAGCCCCAAAACTGGTACCTGACCTTCCTCGGTGGGTTCAGCAATGCTCGGGTGGCTGCAGCTTTCCATCCTTCAGATTCCTGTCCTTTTAACCTCCGGGGACTCCTCCAGGACTTTGCGTGGCTTGTAGGAACAGCAACAACCAAGCATTGGAGCCTTTGAGCATCAGCCTCATATGCAATGATGGAAATAAAAGTCTCCTCCTCAACCCTCCAAACCCTGAGGCAGAAGTGTAGGAAGAGTTTTGTTTCTTTGCAGGTTTTCTATGCTGCTTTTTCCTAGAGACAGTTTTGAGAAAGACTGTCAGAATATCTTCAACAAAATACTAAAGAAACACACTGGGAGCTGTGAAAGCTCAGAACTGAATATAAATATGAACTGACAAGCTGCTTCATTTGGTATCATTAAACTTCACAGTTAGACTTTTTTTTGAAAACCAAATTATCATGAAAAAAATATGCCCCTAGTGTTAAACTCAAGATGAAAACTGCTTATTTTTGTGTTCAGCGCAATAACCGGTAGAAGGGAAAGTTTCCGTGGTCTGATGTTTCACAGGGTTTTGATTTTTCCATTTATAACGGCGCTAATTATGAACAATATTCATGCGCTGCGAGCACATGGGGGTTAGGGCAGTGAAGAGAACCGGGGTGATTTCAGGACTATCCGATGCTCCGGGCTTTAAACCCGGCGTTGAAGGCACAGACTGACGCAGCGGAGTTACAGCAACCCGAGCAGGAGGGAAGGGCTTGAGCTCCCTCTGAGGCGCAAACAGCCCGGTTTTTAGGCGAGGGAAGGGGCTCGGCGAGGTTTCCCCGGGCAGGCGGGTGGCAGAGGGACCGGGGTGACCGCTGGATGTCACTGTTAAGTCGCGGAAGCGCCCCGGGCAGCCCGGGCTGTGCCCCGTGCCCGGCGCCGGAGCGCTCGGCAGCGCGCCCCGCTCCGCGCCGGGGCCAGGGGACACCGCCCTGGCTGTGTCCCCCTGGCTGTGTCCCCCGGGTTTTAACAGCTGGGCAAAGTCCAGAGGCAAAGCTGTCCAAAGGCGAGGGGAAATTTAGGGCAGCGAGAAAGCAAAGGCAGATTTGGCTTTATCCTTCCTTTCCAACAATCCCAGAGCAGCAGAGCCGAGCGCTGCCCGGGACGTGTTTGGATATTCAAGGTGCAAGGATTTGTGGGCGACTTGTTTTTCCCGCTGTTGGTGCTGCAGGAGTGAAAAAGGAAAGTGCTGTGATTCCTTGGCACGGAAAAAAATTAGGCTCGATATTGAATCAGAGTGACAGATCCTGCTGTGACCTGGGTGTCCTCCTCAGGGCTTTTCTTCCAATACACGGATATGTGGATAAATTCCTTCCTTATCTACACAGAAGCTCAATATTAGAATCATGAAATCACAGAGCCATAGAATGATTTGGGTTGGAAGGAACCTTAAAGCTCATCTAGTTCCAATGCCCTGCCATGGGCAGGGACACCTTCCACCAGCCCAGGTTGCTCCAAGCCCCATCCAACCTGGCCTTGGACGCTTCCAGAGATGGGGCAGTCACAGCTTCTCTGGGCACCCTGTGCCAGGGCCTGCCCACCCTCCCAGGGAAGGATTTCTTCCTAATATGCAATCCAAACCTCCTCTATTTCAGTTGAAGCCATTCCTCCTTGTCCTGTCAGTGCAGACCCTTGGAAACAGTCCCTCTCCAGCTCTCCTGTAGCTTCCTTCGGGTACTGGAAGGCTGCAATTAGGTCACCCCAAAGCTTCCCCTCCTCCAGGCTGAACAATCCCAATTCTCTCAGCCTTTCCTCACAGGAGAGATGTTCAGTGGATGTTTAGGCAGCATCCTCCAAAAGGATGGTAGAAATGCCTTTCTCCAGGTGCCTCCTATTTCCTTCATTCACAGCTCTGACAACAGGTCTGTTTTCTGTGCCACCTGTGGGCAGTGCCCTTCTCTGTATTTTTCATGCCAAAGCCACGGAAAATGGGCCCATATTATCAAAGCCTCACTCAGGACCAGGCCTGCTTGATGGTCCTTTTTACTAGAAAGTGGCCTGTTTTTTCTTAATATGCCATCACAGAAATTTCCTTTGAAAGAAGGACTGTTCTTGAATTCAAAACAGGCTGTGACAAACTGTGAATTTCAAACAGTTCTGCATTTTGTTGCAAAAACTTGTCACCTTTTTTCATACGAGCAAGTCAGCGTAGATGTTTGCTTCAGGCCATCCTGACTTCCCATTGGTCCTGTGGGGCCGGTTCCTGTGCCATTCCCACTGATGCCAGCCTGGAGGAGCTCCCCCAATGGCAGGTGCTTCACCACCATATGACCACATTCAGCCTCCAACTCATCACATCTTGTTTAAAATCCCCCTGCCCGGCGACACCTCGATGGTGTGTCATGGCCCTGCCCTGGCTGTCCATCAAGGTCGGTCACAGACACCTTGTAATGTTTTTTGCTTAGTACTCCATGAGGATATTCAAAGGTAATTAATTCCAAGTGGTCAGTGCTGGGATTGAAGCCACTGGAAGGACAAGGGTTTCCCTTGCCTTTGGACAGTGTTTTTGGGACAGCTCTCTGTCACTGTGCACTAGTCAGTCCAGGCAGTGGGGATTTGCTGCTGGCCATGGGTGCCATCTCAGAACAAACAGGCAATAATTTAATCCTTTTGGGATGAGACTCATAAGTGCTCAATCTTTGATGATGGACAAGGTCATAGTTCTGTTCCTTTTCCCCCCCCCTAACACCAGTTCCCCATGACCTCGGCTGTGCCCAGAAATCCCAGGAACAGAGAAGGTACCAAGCACTCATCCTGCCAGAGCAGCTTTGCAGAGGCTGCAAAGTCCCTTGTAGAGCAGCCCATTTGTCCCGAAGCATGAGGTGTTGATAAGATAAACCTTTTCCTAAGACTTGCTTACCCCTTTCTTTGAACTGTGAGTCCAAACTCACTTCACTTATTCCCTGCATTTCATGGATCCCAAATCAAAATTCTCACTTTGTCTATTTGCCTTGATTGGTGTCAGCTGCAATAAAACACTGCCGTGCCTCTGCCCAGGTGTTTGAGTCCAACCAAAGTGTTTCATCCTCCCCAATGGCTGTCAGCTAAAATAAGGACAAAATAATTCTCTGGAAAGGAGAAAACAATCTCAAGCCCTGACACATGTTTTGAGTGTATGTGTAAAAACACCAGGTATGAGGAGGGCTCAGATCGCAGCTCATCTTGCTGTCATCTCACCAATTTCTTTTATCACCAACTTCCTCCGTGCTCCCCTGGCTCTGCTCTCCTGGTTTCAGCCTTGTCCTTCTCCTTCTGATCTCTGACATTGCCACGAATGCTTCAGTCCATCATGCTGAGATAAAAAAATAGGAATCTCGTGCTGTTTGGGCATTGAGGGCAGCAGTTACTACAGCGCAGAGAAATGGTCCATTTTAAGCGCACAGGGTACGAGTAACCTGATCCAAACAATTCCCAGATTTTTGTGAGAAACTGGGGGATTTCACCCCATTTAACTGCACTGAATGTGAGGTGAACTGCAGAGGGGCCTGACTTAATGGCACTGGCTGGGCTGCCTGGAAGACTGGGACAGATGGGAACGCAGCGCTTGGAGCCACTGGGACAGCCTGGTGGAAGGAGCAAACCTTGCTGGTGGAAGAGCAGGAGTCCCTGGTAACTGAGGGTGCCAGAGCTCCCCAGTGGGTGAGGAGGAGAGGGAGAACAGAAATAACACTGTGTTTGTAAATCACTGGAGCTGCGTCATGATGAGAAAGGATCTCACTCACAGGAGATATTCAAGGGGAAGGCCAGGTCCCCTCATATGGAGATAGTAATAAAGGAACAGAGAAGGAGCATTGTGGGAACCAGGCACAGAACAGAGATTCAGAACAGCCCAAGGATGGTGAAACATAAGCAAATCAAACTGAGAGAGGGTAGAGTCACAGGAGCAATCAGAGCACTGGCCCAGTCCAGCTTGCCACCACTGCAGATGATCACAGAATCACAAAATATGCTCAGTTGGAAGGGACCCACAAGGGTCATCAAGTCCAACTCCTGGCCCTGCATAGAACCCTCTCCAAGAGTCACTCCCTGTGCCCCAGAGGATCATCCAAAGGCTCCTGGAGCTCTGGCAGCCTTTGTGTGGTGCCCACTGCCCTGGGGAGCCTGGGCAGTGCCTGACCACCCTCTGGGGGAAGAACCTTTTTCTAATATCCAACCTAACCCTGCCCTGACACATAGAATCATAGACTCATAGAATTGATTGGGTTGGAAAAGACCTCAACCCTTGGTCCAGCTCCAGTCCATTTACCAGATCATGGCACTCAGTGCCACGTCCAATCTCAGTTTAAAAACCTCCAGGGACGGTGAATCCACCCCCTCTCTGGGCAGGCCATTCCAATGCCTGATTACTCTCTCTGGAAAGAATTTTTTTCTAATATCCAACCTAAATTTCCCCTGGCAGAGCTCAAGCCCGTGCCCCTTTGTCCTGTTGCTGAGTGCCTGGGAGAAGAGACCAACCCCCACCTGGCTATAACCTCCCTTCAGGGAGTTCTAGAGAGTGAGGAGGTCACCTCTGAGCCTCCTCTTCTCCAGACTAAACACCCCCAGCTCCCTCAGCCTCTCCCCATAGCACTTGTGTTCCAGTCCCNTGTCCCCAGCCTGTAGCACTGCATGGGGTTGTTGTGGCCAAAGTGCAGGACCCGGCACTTGGCCTTATTGAACTTTATCCCACTGGAATCAGCCCATCTCTCCAGTCTATCCAGATCCCTCTGCAGAGCCCTCCTGCCCTCCTGCAGGTTGACACTCCCAGGCCATTCCCTGCGTCCTGTCCCTGGTCCCCACAGAGCAGCGAGCAGTGCCTGCCCCTGCTCTGCCCCTCATGAGAAGGTTTTTGCTGCAATGAGGTGTCCCCTCAGTCTCCTCTTCTCCAGCTGAGCACACCAAGTGCCCTCAGCCACCCGTGATGAGTTGGATCCAGAGGAACCTGGGCAACATCCACGCTGTGCCTCTGGCTGTGAGTTCCCCTCACCATCTGACACTCACGGACGGGCAGTGACAGAGGAAAGAACACAAATGTGTGACGCTGCAGGGAGGGCAGGAAGGATCCCTTGCAGGGATTGTCAGACCATCCAACATTTTCTTAAGGAGAAGCAAGAAAATAAAGCAGAACAAAATCCTGCCTGTTCCCTGGTGTGGGGAACAGCTGGACTCGGCTCCAAATCTAACCCTCACCTTGCTCCTGAGTGCCCAAAGGCAGGGACCAGCTCGCCCACCAGCTCTACTGAGGGCAAACACTGAGAAAGATCAAGATATTCTGCAAGGGAAGCTTTCGTAGACTGCTCCAATTCAAAGAAAAGGGGGGAGAGAGCTGATTCTGAGGTGCCAAGATGACGTGTTAGAAGTGTTCAGGATGGGAATAACATAGTGAAAGGCAACTTAATAGCAGCAATTTTGATGAAGATTTGCAGATTAGCAGTGAAGAAGAAATCAGATGCAAGAGTCTGTGTAGACAGAGACTATTCAGAGGTCTGGCTGCTGCTGTAAAGGTTTGGGGAGGGCCCTGCTGCCAGGCTGGCTTGTGTGTGTAATACCCTTGGGGAACGGAGGGAAAGGCTGTGGATCCTTTAAGCACTCAAATGCTCTCAGCTGCATAATGTTTGGATCAGGATCCACTCCAAGGTGCAGAGAGCACACTTGCTCGAGTTCAACATCAGCAGAGATGTGCTGGTGCTTATCATAAGGTAAGAAGGAAATAGAGAGCATCCTTATCACTCAATCAGTTACCCACAGGTAGAAGCAAAGAGGAGATTCTGAATGGGGAAATGGAAATTATTATTATTTTCTGTACAAAGCCATTCTCCCCCCAGTGATACCAAGGGGGGGTAAGGTACGTAGGGCTGCCAGCAGGAGGGAAGCAGACCTTGATTCTGCATTAGGCAGTGTCAGGGGGGCAGCCCATGGAAAAGAGGGTGCCCGGGGGTGGGTGCTGAGCATCCCTCAGGGCACGGAGCTGCTCCACCCGTGGCACTGGTCCTGCTCATTAGTGGCACACAGCCAGGAGAGCCGCTGCACTGCCCTGCTTAGGGGCAGGAGGGATTGACTCCCGAGGAATGAATAAAGAGGGGAGATTAAAGCACGGCTAAATGGCAAGGAACAGGCAAGAGTCTGGATGTATTGGAAGGGTGTTAGCAGAGAAAAGGGAGAGATTAAGGTGGAACAAGGGGTTTTAGCTGTGAGAAACAGCATGAAATCCAAAGATTTTATGTACCTAAATAAGGGAGCAGCCCAGGTCCTCTCTCCCTGCCGGGAGGACACCTTGTGCTGCAGGAATTCTGCTTGGAGCCCTCTGGATGTGACGGGAGCATGTGAAATAAGAGACATTTCTGCAGAACTGATGGTGCCCTTCGCACTCACTGCTATTTATTTCTCACCAGCCTCCCCGTGTAGACAACAAGGATTATCAGGGTAACTTTCTTTTTTTAGGACTGAGATTTAAGCCTGCAAAATAATCCCCTCGCTGGACATGCAGAAGGAGCTGCAACACTTGGCAGATGTGAAAACAAATTGGATGTGACAGAGAAAGGGATTTAAGCAGGAGATCCTAAGAAAGGTCAGCTCCTGGGGTGGCAGCCCCAGATTTGCCACCCTGGAGCAGAGTATCCACCCAACACCCTCGTGCCTGGACACGGGTGGGCACTGCCAACACAACTGCCTGCCAGGCTGGGCAGCTGCCCAGGAGGAGTTTCTGCCGTTTCCCCCAGCATTTTTCCACCTGGGTGAGGTTTTCCCTGGAAGGGGCAATACAGTTTTATGGGAGTCACAGAGAACAATCTTGTTAGGAATACATACACTTAACTTCAACTCATCCATCTTAATAGGACTTATATTATTTTCCTTGATGGTTCTGATTTTCTATCCCATTAATAATAAAAAAGCTCCTCTGCTTATATGTAATGCAATTCAACAATAACTCTCAGAGGAGGATCAAGATCACTTTGGCTTTCCATCAATTTGATACTGACACCTCTCCAGTTAAATAACTCAAGTGTGGGAAGAGCAAGAGGGACCAGAGACTCATCCCAGCACACACGGCTTTGAACCTGAGTCCCTCTGGAAGCAACAGGAATCTTCCAGTGGATATCAGTAGACTTTGCATCACCTCCCAAAGGGCATCTCAGGGAAGGAAAAGCCTCTGGTTTGCCCTGCTGTGAATCAGGTGCTGCACTGACTTTGGGGGAGCGAGGCTGACCTCGCCTGCCTGAGAACTGGGCCACAAGGCACCATGTGAAGGGTCTGCCATTATTTTTCTGTTGCAAATGTTTCAATGTCTGGGAAAGGGCTTGTTAGTCAGTGTGTGCTGAATGGAATACTTCATGGCAGTGCTAATTAAAATAAATGAAACTTGACTTTTCAAGATGATGCTTTTTTATAGCAAAGTACAGTAGTTTGGAAACATCTTTAATTTAATTGCAAAATACTTTCTCTGGTTATTTACTTAAAATTGTCTCCTGTTGCAGAGCTGCACCAGTATTTCTGGATGCACACTCTTGATTTCGACATTTTACATTACATTATCAAGTTAATCTCCCCAAATCATTAACCCCCAGCAGGAAAGATTTTTAATTATGCAGATTCACCAAGTGTTTTTCAAGAACTGTTTTATTTCCTTGAGTTCAACCCTAACGTACTGTGGGGAGAGGGAGGGCACTGACCCACACTTGATTTCATGAACCATCATTTTGAAAGAGGCCTCTGAACAGGCAGCAAGTTTCAGCAACTCTATCTTATCCACAACAGAACACAGCTAATGTCCTGGCGCATCCCTCCCTTCCTTCCCGGGAAGGAGTGCTGATGTGCACTTCAGAAAGCAAGAAGGCAATTCAGACCAAACGGAGCCTATTTTTTCCCCTCTGAGATAAACCAGCTTTATTCCAGTGTATCTCAGTTCTGATTTACATCTCAGGACGTGACACCTGAATCAGGCTGAAGGTAACAAAAAAGTGTTCATGAGCTTATCGCCGTGGTTAGAGAACACATCAAAATCAAAAGCAATGTTAAATCCCATTTCTTAACATCACAGGCAACCAAAGATTTGGGAAGAAGGTGGAGAGAGGACACTGCAATAGTTTTTAGTAATCAGGACTATTAATAAATGTTGGTTTGAGCCCTTAGCCAGAACTTTCCCTCTCTGGTACAGCTCCCATGGCGGGCACGGCGGGGTGGGGAGCCTTGCTCAGAGTCTCAGCAGGGACTCAGAGCTCTCCATGGGCTGGAATGATGCGTGGAAAGGCTCCTCTCTGGAGGACACAAACGTCGGTGTCCAGAGTGCTGGAAAAACCAGTGAGTCACAACTGGCAGAACACCATAAAATTGTTCTGATTTACTCATGCTAATCCCTCTTAAAAGCTGAGCAGCAGTTGAGAGGAAGCAGTTGCATGGAAGTGTGTTGTTCTCTCTGTTGATGTCATCGGTGGGGTCAGGAGCAAGGACTGATGCCATACACAGGATGATGAATGACGACAATAATCCCATGGGAGGGGAAACATTTGAAGTGCCAGGGCTTGTCCTCCAAAACAGGTGACACCAAATTCTTCTGACTCGTGCAGCCAAGCCCCAAACACAAAAGAGAAATGAAGCATTTTGGAAAGCTGAGTGCCTTTTGATTTATTCTGGGAGACATGTCCTGGAACTGGAAACTCAGAACAGTGAAAACATCAGAGCAGGAGTAGGGGGCAGAGACACATTCTGTGGGCAACTGACCTTACACCTCTGAGAGTACCCAGAGTACTGGAGTGGTTCCCTCTATGGGAGATCACTATGTGGAAGTCCCCAAAACATATTGACAGGTGTCTTAGTATTTTATACAGTGTAATATGTCTCTGGTTTTCTGGTACCTGCCTCACGTCTCTCTCCTCCTTCTGCCTTTGCTTCTTGGGAAGGAAGATGAGAAACAACTGGATAACTGATAGTTCAGAGCTGACTTAACAAGTCTGAAACTTTTTATCACTACAGTACAATATAGATCACAAGTTGTGCCTCTGAATGCAGTAAGTCAGTGCAAAGTCAACAATTAGGCACTTTCGCTCTGAAACAGCTTTCATGCTCTATATTCTGTAATGTTCCAGATCCATAAAACCCCAAGTTTATAAAAATTTTATAGCAGAACTACAGCTCAATTGCTACAGTTCATATTTCTACACTGAAGTATTGGGTGCAGCCACCGGTGGGAACCACATAGTGGCTTTTACAAGTGTTTGAAAGCCTCTTCCATTGCTGCTTTTAACACAGAAAGTTCAGCTCAAGTTTTATTTTCTTTTTTCTTGTACCTGAAGCCTCTGAAATCTCTATTCTGTCAGCCCGTGTGATGTTTCACCCAGTGTTTCACATTGCTGCCTCAGAGTTAGTAACAGCATCTCTATCCACTGCTACAGGCATCATTATTTACTTGCCCTGCGCTGCACTCAGGAGTCCCAGGTGCAATCAGAGTTATCCCTGAGCCTGTTTTTAACCTAATTTAAACGTCAGTCTAATATCAGACAAGCCATAATGTGCTCTCTGATCACGGGAATGGGGTTAAACCCAGCAGCCCTTCTTGGTTCACATCCTTCTTGCATTTCAAGCTGGCCAGGATCTTACCAAAGACAAATCTGACACTGCTGAGGAGAAACACGCTGTCTCCCTGCTCTTCACGTCCCTTCCCCGTGTGTTGCTCTTCCCAGAGCTGTGGAGGTTGGTCAGACGGATGACTGTGGAACATGGGAATGGAAGAACAGAGAGAGGAGAACTGAATACAACTCCTTCCCTGCAGGACCTGCTCGGTGCAGGGCCTGGGGACGTGTTGTCGCTGTTGGGTTGGGGCAGAGATGTGCTGACCCACCCACGAGCTTCCTCCTGGGAGATCTTTGGAGACAGCATCACCTAGCCATGACATTGTATGTCTGTGTATGGGAAGGCAACATCTAATTTAGGGAGCACCAAAAAAATGCAATATATGTGTAATGGTGTGAGGGAACTTTCCCTGATAATTTGGGCTGATCCTGCCAAGGGCCTTTGGGGAGGTTGGTGGATATTTTCAGGAGCTGCTGGGTCTGCAGGATTTGTGACAGGGTCAGCAGGAATGGAGAGGGTTTGAGAGGTCAGGAAAAAGCAGTTGCTTGGTACTTTGTGTGTTGTTTGACACAAACGAGGTAAAGAGTGTATATCTAATGGCAAAACAAACAAACAAAAAAAGCCAGAACCCATTATCCTTTTGGACTGGCATAAATCAGGAATAGCTTGGAAATCAGCAGCGCAGATCTTCAGCTATTACCAGTGTTCCTGGGGTTTAAATGAAGTTGAAAACGCTCTGCCGGTTTGCAGGAGCTGAGGATATGTCCTGATGGAATTACACAAGCATGAATATACTGTAAGCCAAAAGAGAATTAGGCCCATTATTTTTTAAAAAAGCAAAGCTTGATTAAGGATGTTCAGTGTAGGTTTAGAAAAGAGAGCACTGTCACGCCTCACTAACTTGGCTGTTCTGCTGAAACACGACTGCCGGGGAGGTATTACAATGCCCCGGGATTTTCTATAAAACCCATCAGAGGAGCGTGGTTTTGGGGAGGGGAGGGGGGGACAGCACTTCTGTCACTGCTAATTGCAGTCATTAATAGGAACCACAGCGCGCAGAACCGGCTGGTACTCTGAGGAGGATGGAAGCACAAGTGCACTTCACTTTATGGGTACAGATAATTCCAGGGATAATTCCGCTTGCAGAAGGGTCTGAGCTGGAGAGGAGACGCGCTGATCGCTCCCAGGATGATCAGCCAGGGCTTCAAGAACTGCAAAGAGTCAAGGGGGAAGCTCAGGAGGCATTTCTTGGGATTGAAACATAATTAATGCGAACGCCTCCGAGGTTTGGGTCTCACATTTGGGAAATGCAGAGCAAGAGCTTTGTTATTTTGAAATGAATAGATGGATAAAACTTGAAGACTTAAGTTCCCAGTGGAGTGGCATCAGCAGATATTTAACAGTAAAACACCACGTTAGCATTGCAAATTGAGCACATGTTGGGAAAAAAAGTTGGGTCTGGCCCCATAAAAAAACCACACGAAGAGCTACAGAAGAGGCAACCTGCTGGGACTTGGGGCTGGACCTGACGGCAGCACCACTACCCACACAAGGACTCTTGCAGGGAGTCACTGGGGTGGGCTGGGTCAGAAAAATTCAGTGCAGGGTCACTGGTAACTCTTCTGTCTCTGTCAGAGAGGAGGTACCAAACCTGTCCTATACCTGCACTTTACTTCAAAAGTCTTTGAGTCATTTTCTTAGTCATGTCCCTCATCGGAGAGCTTCACAGATGAGCTCCACACCATCCAAAGTAGCGTGGTGCTATCAGAAATGTTCAAGCAGTTGAAGTTGATTCCTTTTTTTGTTTCTTTGACTTTTTTGTGTCTTTCTTTTGAGTGAAAGTTCCCACATAAAGCACTGTAAAAACGAGACCAACATAGAATTTGACCACTGACATTAGCAGGACCTCTATTTGAATTGCCCCTTTTTAGCAGTATGGTGCAAGCAGATCAAACAGCCTTTTAGATGTGGTATTTTACATTACTTACCACATCTCCTCTTATTCTTGTTTCTATCAGATCATCTTTAATATTGGAAGATTCTCCTACGATGGAAAAGTTTATTGGAGGCCAATGCCTTGTTGCACCCTTACATCCAGCTTTCCTCCTCTCCTGATGCAGCTCCTCAGGCTACCACATGCTCTTGTCTCCCTTCATCATTTCGAGACAGAGAATACACAGTCAGAATATCACAGGTCCCTGTCTCCGGGAAACCAGGCACTGCAGCTGCCAGGGATTTCAGCTAACACCACGGAGCCCTGGAAAAGTCAAGTGTCTTCAGGAGGGGCAGACATCTCCTGCCATCCCCATTTTTTTTTCCTCTCTGTTCAGATTAACCGTCTCCGTCCCGCTGCACAATTTTCTTGCTAGAGAGAAAACAGGACTTAAAGGTGTTTATACATCTCCACTCTTTCAAAGAGGCAAAAAAATTAAAAAAATAAAAAAATAAAAAGGGCTTAATATAGCCTGAGAAACAAAGACAACAGCATGGGCAAGAAGGAAAGCACAGGTGTAATTTCTGGGCACAGTGAGAAGCCTTTTAAAAGCCCCTAAATGGAGACTTTGTGCATGTTCACCACCGCTGCAGCTGACATGTAGCCATGGGAGCACCACCCTGCAGGGATCAGATGAGAACTTGTGGAGGGCTTTTGAACACTGGGAATTTTCACAGTACGGCAGAACAAAATTATTCGGCACTAGGGGGTTCTCTAATTTTGGTATACTTGGAAAAGAAAGCAGTGCCTTTGTCCAGGACTAATATTTGCTCCCCGATGGCCAAATCCATCTGTTGCTTTTCTTAGCTGTGACCTGGGATATGTAGGCTGGCCTTTGACATTTGGGCTATTCAAGGAACTACACAGAAATACTCACCCAAGACTTGCAAAAGGAGGTTTTTGATTCCATTTTAGTTGCCTTCCATACCTAACTTCTCTGAATTGCCCCGGGGCTCACACTTTGGCGCATATTTCAAACTGTAAATAGGTTTTCAAGGCTAGCATTGAGCCTCCGGGAGTCTCCAGTGGGAGAAACAACTGAGCTGGTGGAAGACTTGAAATGTTTGCTGTGAGAGCAGAGGAAAAGCCTCCTGAGATTCCAGCAGTGTTGGCCATGAGCACAAGGCTGTCCTGCCTCAGATTTCACTGCGCTTGTTGCAGGAGGTGTTGCACCATGACTTTGCAGCCAAGCACGGATTTCACGGAGGAAAAGCCCCAGTCACTCATCAGTCAACACATGCCCCCGTCACGTGCATTTTGCAGCAGGTTGGGACTTTCGGCCGACACCTCGTAGGGCTCCATCCTGTCAGCTGCTGCCAGCCGTGCCGTCGATTGGAGGGGCCGCAGCAAGAGGCCTCGCAAGATGATCCCATTTTTATGGCTGAAATTACACTATCTACAGCCATTAAGTACCTTTTTCTCCTCATTAAATTTTGATCGTTTCCTCTGATAAAATATGGCTTCGGAAGATTGCTGTTCCAGGTTCCAGCTTTTGCCTTGCTCCTGAGGCAAAGGTTTTAAAGGTGCAATCCTGCAAATTACTCCCAGAGTAAGGGGTTTTTATGCAAATCATCCTGTTAACTTTACACAAGAAAGAGTTTGCTGGATCGTGCCATTATCCCTAGGCTTACAATGGAAACACAACTGACCTTTAGCTGTAATGAGCACCAGTAAAAAAAAAAAATAGAAAAACTAGTGACAAAAATTGCCTGGATCTTGGCAAGCTGATACAAGCTGAGCCGTGGGCTCCCAGGGACAGATCTCCGAACAGGCAGAAGGAGTTAAGTCATTTCATGGTGTTAGATAACAGCTAATTGACAGCAGATATAATGCATGGTGATAACCAAATGTAATTCAGCAGCTAAGAATGAAAGGGCCCAAATATCTGCTCAACCAAGCTGTATGGGAGTTATTATAGGAATGCTCCCAAGGCTTTTGCAGCTGCAGCAAGAAAACCAAACCAACCCCAAAGTGCGATATAATACAAAAGAAAGAGGAGTCAAAGGAGATGGTGCAGTTGGTGTGGAAGGTGCCAGTGTGATGGCACCCAAAGTGCGGCGTGTCGAGCGCCGTGGTGGGCGGGCAATGTCAATGTGCAGCCAAGCTCTGGGCTTAGGAGATTATAGGCAGGATGAACTCCTTGGGTGAACCTGTGTCTATGAAAACAGGGCACAAAGAGCTCTGATATCATATCAAATGGAGTTCAGCTCTCTGGAGGTGAAGGGCAGCAAGCCAAATGCCCTCCAGCAGTGGGCAGGTTAGCAACACCGGAGGAAAAAGTGCGATCTGCAGGCGAGTTATCTTAGCCCAGACCTTGACATCATCTCCCTCATGGTGTTTCCCCTCCCCTTTTAGCCCAAGGAGGCTGTGAAAAAGGCCCAGCATTGCTCAGTTCCCAGCCCTGAAGGAGCCCAACACCAGCTGCCATGGCTGCCTCTCCCCTCAGCCAGCCAGCCATTGACATTACGAATGCAAACACTTGCCATCACTCTGCAGTAGAAGGAAAACAGATCAGCAGCATCACGGCCCCTCCACACTTCCCTTGGCTTCATTTAACTCCATTTCTCCTCCTGGCTTGTGCCTGCCGATGACTCCACTCCATCACTCACCCAGGACCTCTTCTTCATTTCGCTTGCACTGCTCTCGCTCTGCCTTCCCTCATCTCCTCCTTGTCCTTTGCCACCCCATTATACAAGTGGCTTTTTTTCTTCATTTCCTTGCTTTTACCTTTTCTCCCTGTCTTCTTTCTTTCCTTCCACTCTCTGATGGTACTTTTGATGCCTTCCCCTTGCCTCTCTTTTTATTGCCCAGCTGCACTGCCTATTGTATTACCTGTCATTATCTCCAAACATATTTTGATATATTTCCCCATTTTTTCCAGTCCGGCTTTTTGTTCCCTTAAAGGCACCGGAAAGCTCTAAAGGTTAGAGAGGGAAACTGAAAAGCATTCCAGTAGTTTTCCATCAGCCTGTGTATAAAGCACTCCTTTTTCCACTTGATGAGAAAGCAGCAATCAGGTTCCCCCTGCATCAAGCTCTTTTACACAAAGAGGCGGCTGCAAAAAAAAACCCAAATAGATTTCTAACTGGCTTCCTCCTTATCTCTGCCTCGAAGGCTATGGCTGTGGCTGCTGCTGCCACGCAGAGCAGGCACAAGGTCAGGGGGATGAGCAGCATCCCTGCTCGTTGGGGCAGGCGACAGCTCATCTTGGCAGGGCTTGTGGATTGGGCCCTGAGATTTGTTTTTTCCCACCTGGAAAATTTAAAGCCTTGGTGCTATAGCGGGGAAGGGAGATCTCTGGCCTTGCAACACCTGGAATGGTGGCAAAAATGGAAGGCAAAAGGAAGGAATGTTGCAGCTCTCCAATTATCTTCAGGGTGAGCATCACAGGGTCCCTCAGGTACCTGCTCTCCTGCCTGCAACCACGAGGCTCCAAAAATGCCAATATTGCACCGAGAAGGGTTCCACTCGGAGGTGGCATGGACCATAATGCAGTTCTCAGCCTGTGAAACACAATGTGCTCCCTCCCCAGTGTCGCCTCTCCCAGAAGAAATGGGAGCACCCCCGGAGTCACTTGGCGTGCTCTCGGCATCCTCATCCTTCTGCACCAGGCGCCGGGAGCCCAGCTGGGGCTCCAGCAGAGCCCTGCCCTGCCCCACAGAGCTCCCCATTGCTGGGGCCGGCTCTGTCAGAGCCCACCAGGTTTGCCACAGCCCAGGCGAGGGGTCAGCACCAGAGGCTGCCCCTGTGCAGGTCTTTCTAGTCCCCATAACCCAGGGGGCTGGGAGCCACTTTCCCCATAAGCCGCCCCACACGGTGGGGAGGGGTGGGGGCTGCAGCGGCTCCAGGGAGTGCATCAGTGCCCTGAGCTTTTCTGCAAGTCCAGGAGAAGATGAAACAAAAGACAGTCCTGAAATGATGCCTAATAATGCGAAGGGAAAATGAGAACACAGAGCCAGAAGGTGAAAGGCCCATTATGACAAATTTGGTCTCCTGTTTTTCTTTAAAATATAATTTCAGTCAAATGGATCTTATTTGCACAGTTGCAATTGTCTTTTCATCTCTTTTCTGCAGCCACACAATACTTTTATCTCTGATGAGGAAATTCTGTAACTGCCTTTGTCTCATTCTCTACCTTTGCTACGGTTCTTTGCTTTCTTCCCCAGCACACACACACACACACAAAAATAAAATATATAAATATGAGTGCCTCATCTAAGGTCTAACGTTGACAGTGTGCTCTGTCACTTTGGCTCTGGAAAAGGCTTACAAAAGCTTTATTAACAGGCTCATTAGCACGGCCTGATTTACTTCTGCAGACTTTACTCTTTTACTAGTTTCCAGGAGCATCAGCATCAGTTGCAGGGCTAATGAATTCACTCAGATTTGCATGCTAATGAAACTCCCATGACTCTCTGTGCTCTCGACTTCAAATCGATCTTTGCTGTTGCTTGAGGAATATTAATAGAAATAAAAGTAAAGGGGAGCACGAGGCATTTCGGTTGGACTTGCTGTAATCCAAGGCTGCTGCGCAATTCATATTTCATACATTACACTGTTTCAGATCTTATTTCTTTCATGCCTTATTGACTCTGGCTGTACAGGAGGCAGCACCTTTAGGAAATTCCTAGTATAGCGGCTGGCCAAGGACTCAAGGGACTACTTACCTAAAATCATAGCTGAGCTCTCAATAAATAGGTCAGTCCCGTAGAAGTGCTGCCGTGCACCACTGCAGTTCCAGGTATTCCTCCCCAAACATACCAATTTGATTTCCCTTTGATAGAAATAGAAAACCTTCTGCCTTCAGGTGCCTTCGCTGCCTGGCTGGGCAGTGCATCACACAAAAATGGGGTGGTGGAGCTCTCCTTAGCTCAGTGAGGGACCCAGTCCGGGGGTCTGGAGCAGCAGGGAGCAGAGATGTACCCAGGGACAGGACAAGAGGACAACACACGTCCCTGCTTGAAGCAATGAGGATGCCAAGTTGATTCCTCATCTTCTGAAGACCTTTTGGAGCCATCTTCCCTGAGCTATCAATGCGTTGTGCTGCAGCTGCCAATATAGAAAGTAATATATTTGCATCATCCTGGAGCATAACGATTTCCCTTTCATAGGACTGAGAAGTCACTTTGTGCCTGAACGCCTTCTGAACAGGAACTGCTTGGTTTTGGGCTGTTGTAAGGAAAGCAAAAGGGATTTGGAAGTGCAAGGAAGGATTCAGAGCCCCAGCTCCCCTGCTCTGGTTGGTCTGTAGGAACCCTACCCCATAGAATCTCACTGACAGACCCAACCAAAACAAACAGCTCAGCGATGCATCTCTGTTAATTGGAGATGTTACTCTCTCACTCCCGCTTCAATTTTAGCAGTGATGAATGCTGGTAGCTGACTGAAGCCCTAGAAAGAAATCCCATTGTGCAATCATGTTTTTACAAGAATATTTTTGGCTTCTGAAAGTGCACTTAACACATCCAAATTAATGGAGACGAGGATTCTTCACTGAGCAGCCTCCCGTGCCTGCTCTTCTTAATTTGATACAATAGCAGAGCGTACATTGAGATTAAAATGCTCTTTTGGATGCTCAATGGCAAGAAATTATTCAGCAAAAAACAGGGCACCATTTTCGTGATATCTCTTGTGAGTGAGGATAATCAAACAGCTCCATTTTCCTTGCTGCAAAAATAACACAATTCTTGCAAGTCTTTTTTTTTAGTTTTTCCCCTTTTTTCTTTTTTTTTTTTTTTTTTCCCAAACAGAAGTAAAGAAAATTAAATAAAATGAAAAGCAAGCTGTGGGCTAATTATCCTTTTCTAAATGACTTCATATAGTAAAATAGCCTATTGAATGCACAATGAGCATCATTATCACCAATGGCTCGCAAGTGGAGGAAAGCAGAGCGGTCATCCCATCATTATCAGTGCTTATTTCGGGAGCCATGCCGAGTGCCAGGTGCCCTGGCCACCAAAAATACAGGCCAAGCTGTCAGCCTCCAACCTCTGTTTGCATTCAGAGGCAGCTCACCCTGCCTCCAGCTCCCGTCCCTCGCTGTCCTCTGGGAGCTTCCAGGGTCCCCAGTGCTGGCTGCGGCCACGTGTGCTTGGGATTGGCAGCGATTCCACCAGCAATTCCCGGCTGGAAACAAAGGGCTGGGCTCCATCTTCTGCTGGGGGGGGTTTAAGGGGTCCTGTGGGTCAGGGCGCTCACCAGGATGGAGGGGAGGATTGGCATCCATGACCCCGTGGACACTGTTCCGTATTTCTGGCAGCATTCCCTGCAAAGTGCAATGATTTCCTGGGAGAGGCTCAGCCTGGAGCCCCTTTCTCCTCCCAAGCTCCAAACCGGGCAGCTCCCACAGGCTGCCAGTGAGTCCCTCACCTTGCAGCAAGGTCCCCCTTCTGCCCAACACAAACACACCAAAGCCCCTGATCTTGCTGCAAACCAGGAGGGGCTGCAGCCAAAATTCCTGTTTCCCCTCCTTTCCCATCTTTCCATCCAAACGGAAACAAATGCCAAGTACAAAGCACATGGATTGCACTTTCATAAAGATTAAAATACTCAGAGGGATTAAAATACTCCTCCTAAGTTAGGAATGCTCCTAAATGGTGTGCACTGCATAGTTTCCCTGCTTTTAGGTGCTTCCAAGTCCGGATGGCCCCGGCACCACTGAGGTGCGTGGCCACTCCTCATGCTCTTCCTTCCAGTCTCACCCTCAATTTAGCAAATCTATTTTATGCTCTAAGCCCAAGAGGTCATTTGTAACACTTTGGCCTGGATCAACCTGAATGAAGACATCCAATCAATCCCTAATTGTGACAAATTATATTAGTCCGTAGTTGTGCAACTTGCCTTGCTGCAACTTCATTCTGGCTGTGCTTGGGCTGTAGAAACCAGGAGAGGGTAAAGAGGTCCCTTCTACATGCAGGGAGGTGTGTGGAGAAGGTCTGAGCTTCCCGACTCCATCCCTGCTCCATCCTGCTCTGCTTCCCATGAGCACACTTTAATCCCAAAGCTCTTATGTAGCATCACCTAAACACTACCCAAGGTATTTGAAAAATTAAGCAGATGAGTCCCACTCCGTGGAACGAGCAGTTCATTGTGGGCTGAAAGTCCTGAGGAGAAAGAACATCTGTCCTGTGACACAGCAAAATGGTAAAATGAGGTGCAAGAAAGAGGAATGTGGTGGGATTGCCCTGTTATTCCCTATTCCTCTGAGGAAGGTTCATTGGACCTTCAGATGCTTTTCTCTAGTCCAAGATGTGACAGTGAAGCCAAAAAAAAAAAAAAAAAGGAAAGAAATCCTAAAATTAATTTTCCTACGTGACATATTTTAAAGGGCACTGTCAATTGGCTTTATAATTACATTTCTAAATCACTGGAAGATTACACTGAAAGGTGAACTTTACAAAACCTGAATATTTTTATTTTTTTTTTTAATTAAAAACCCTTTTGGGGATTTAAGTACAATCCTCTGGTGCTGTAAGTCCATGTAACAACAACAGCAAGGAAATGGATAGGATGTGCTACCCTTGTTCCTGCTCATTTGTACCTCTCATTTCCCGCTGAGGCTACTAAACCTCATGGGATTTAGCAGCTCCCTCTCTAAGGATGAACAGTATGGTTTAAGCACAAGTGCTCAGGTCTCCCCAAAATTTTGACACTGCCCTCATTCCTCAGGATCGTGAGAAAAGGCTTGAAGTGTTAATATTTGAGGCAAGAGGTTTATTTTGCTATCCAGCTTCTGAGCCTTCCAGATATCCCCATTTCATGCCTTGAGGCTTTTCTCTTCAATGAGGAAAGCTCGAGGTATCTTAACTGAGAGCTGAGCTTCTCACCTTATCAAATTGCTCCAGGTCTGAGAGAGAAACCAGGCATCAAGAGAATCAGCACCGAGATCTCCAGCTCTGCCTTTGGCGGAAAAATCTGTTCTGGAAGCCTTGAAATGAGCCAAAGGGATGAGATCCCGCATGGGTGGGCACCGCCCCAGTACCCCCAGCCTGAATTCCCCCTTGTTTCCCACTCTCGGTGAAAATGAAGCCAATCTTGGCTAAATTTGTGCCGTAGCTGCTCGGGGGACCCTCGGGAAAGGTATCTGGGTTAAGCAGGGGTGTGATTTAAAGGAGTGCCCGCTAAACCGCATCAAAATTTAACATCGCAGCTCTGCGTTGACGTTGGGCTGTTTCCAGCCCAGCCGCCTTTGCCGTGAGGTGCAATCCAGTTTAACCAGTCCCCTCTCCCACCTGGGCTAACTCACCACCTCGTCTTAACGAGGCGCAGGAAGGGAAGCACAAAGCAGCTCGACGTCGTCGCCGTCGTTGTCGGAAATGATGGAGCTCCCGGTGCTCATCCACCGGAGGAATCTATATTAGGCTTCCCAAAGTCTTACAAGTGCAATAAGCTAATGCCTTCTCTCAGCACAGGTAAGATTTATTTCTCTCCTTCTCTAATATATATGGCCCCAGATACTCTGCTCATATAATCCATTGGCTTACGTGGATTTACAGCAGATATTGGCATTTGATCTATGATAGGGCTTGGTTTTTTGGCTGTAGCTTGAGCGAAGGAATACAGTTCAGAGGACAAATTAATAGAGAAAAAAACCCCTAGCTTTTCATGTATCAAAGACAACAAAATTGCAGCCTGCTATCAAATAATCACCTAAATAAATAACCTTGAGAAAACCAATTACTTACATAGGATGGAGCTACTGGCAGAGGTGTGAGTATGCTCCTGCTGCACCAGACCGAAAAGCCAATATTTATGTATAAAATGGATATCTGGTTACTGAAACAGTATTGCAACTCACCCATTGTAATTAAAAAAAATAACAATCACAATCCAAGATAATCCTTCAGGTAATCAAAAGCTGGATCAGCAGCAGGTGCTGGTGCTGAGCCTTGGCCTTGCTGGCTGGCCCCCAACACCGGCAGGAAGACAAAGCTCTGGCTGCCAAAGGTGGGTGGTTTGGAGAATCTGGGGAATAAAAAACCCCAGCAACCCTCTACCTACAGCAGAGCATCTCACACAAACTATTCAAATATATCTGTGTATACAGCATGTTTGAAGGGGTTACGCCGGAGATTTAGGCACTGTAGCTCTGAAAAGACAAAGAGCATCAGATGATTCCGCTTCTAACATAAGCACGTTGGTGATTTTAACAGCACTCGGTCTACTGAAACAAGATAAGGCCTGGAATAATGAGCAGCAGTTCAAAGATTTATCTAAATATCTTTGGCAGTTCCCCCGCCCTTTGCCTCGCAATATGTACACACCACGACTGAGACTATACCCTGTAAATACCACCCTCCGTGGGGTTCTCACGTTCAGTTATTCCGAATAAGCAAGGCCAAACACTCTCAACTTAGCCAGAGATAATCAACTAACGTAAAGCAATTTCCAACAGTTATATTTTTTTGCTTCAGGTTTTTTTTTAAAAAAAAAACCAACTAAAAAAACCCCACAAAAAACTCCCCAAAAAACCAAAACCGGGTAGAAAATTGGTGTGGAAAGGAATAAGAATTGTCATTTTTGTCTGTCAGTGCTGGACCAGGTGTGGTGCGTGTTCCAAATTATGAAGGTTAGCGGTGTTGGATACCCACCTCTGTGATTCAATAGCAGTAAGATGGGCTCAAAGCCCCCCTGCGCTTGGCATTGCTGTGGAGACCGTGGGGATGAGATCCTTCTCGTTAGTTGGGAGAGCCAACCTCCAGGATGAAGCCGCAGGAATTAGTTTCACTTCCAGTGCTTTTTAATTACGCTCAAGTACAAGTGCACCAGTCAGACAGAAGTTGCATTCCCTCCCGAAATTTCAGGTCATGGCACTCCCTCCTGAAGGCGTCGTGTTTGCCGCCTGCATTGACTTTCCATTTGCAGTAGCCATTTCTCGTAGCATCACACAACAAAAGTCACTGGATGTTCAGAAACTCAGTGCAGTAGCGATGAAATTTCACCATTTACATAGTCAAATTCTGAGCTGAAAGTTTAGACGTATCCCTGAAATAGAACGGGTTCGACTTTTTCCTTGTGTTTTGGAAGATATGACCCATCATTTTGTAAAAAATTATATAATTCTTCCTTGCTGTTTCCAGTACACCCCATTATCAGTCAAACTAATAGGCCTGGAAAACGAAACCCCCAAAAGAAATCCTCCACATTAGTGAAATAAATACAGTTAATGATGATAATTAAGTCACTGGGGATAATTGAGAGATTATCCAATTACTATCTAAAATTCTTTGGCTTGCAAATAAGATAGGAGTGTGTTGAGCTAATCTGTTCTAATAATAATAATGAAAAAAAAAAAGAGTAGGGGAAAAAAAAGCATGAAAATTCCCCAACTCAGGAATTATTAAATTTCATCACAACTGGAGGTAGTTTGTCAATTTAATTGCCTAATTGAAGAGTTTTTCCAGCCCACACTAATTTTTTAGGTGGCTGTTGCAGCAGTGGGCTCTCGAGGAGAGGGGGAATATTCTGGACCGGGACTGAATTCGCTGCTGCAGGTGCTGGAGAAGCCCCGCTGTCCCCTGGAGCCAGACTGAGATGGGCACACACACTCCTGGCCGAGCTCTTACAGCAACCACAGGGGAACTGCTTAAAAAGAGGAACAGATGGGCTCGATGTAGAACTGTGCTCGGAGTTCTGGTGATAAATTTAGGACAGAGGCGTGATGCTGGCAGGCTCTGCCGTACAAAAAGCCCCCCAAAGCCCCCTGAGCTGCAGGGCCACTCTGTCGTGGTTGGTTTTGCAGCCAGCCGTGGCCATGCAGTCATGTTGTCGTGGCGCTAAGGAGAGCTGGTTGACTTCCCACGACCAGGTCAGGTGTTAAGGGGAGGTTTTGGTCCCAAGGAGGTCTCTGTCTGAGACAGCCTGTGTCACGGTGGCTGGAGCTTTCTAATTTAGCAAGTGCATTAGAGACAAGAGCCAAACTCCAGGAAAACATTCAGGGATAGGCACCATTTTTTGGGAGGTAGCTACGTTTTTGTTCTCACTTTTCAAGATTTGTAGGGCCCTGCTTGGCACAGGTAATTTAAGGAGATCTAAATATGGCCCCCTGCAAGTCAATTAAGGATGTGTTTAATTTTAACATGTGCATAGTTCCTTTGGAGCTCATCCACGGAAATCAATGGCAAGGCTGCTGGTGGTTTGATTGGCTTCAGATCAGAGCCAGCAATTTTGATTGTAGGGATCGAATGCTTGAAATTAATTATATGACTAATGCTTCACTGGATTAGGGAATCAATTAATGGAAGCGGGGTTCTTCTTAGAAGATTTCTATTAACTTTCATGTAGATTTTTTTCCTAAACACAAACTGCATATTCATTGCCTTTGAATGCACTTCAGTAACTTGGGAAAAAAATAAGATTGTTGAAATAACCAGAATTTTCTAATGGAACTATTGAAAGGAGTAGGTGATTCTGTACTGGAAAATAGATCCTTGCATTGAAAGACCTCATGCCAACTCCTCATACCAAAGAGGTAAGTACCAGAAAGCCTTTCCAATCCTATTTATGCCCAAAGCTCTTTCAGCCTGGGACTGACAGAGCTGGAAGACGATCGTCTTCACAAGCCAGTCGAAAGGATCAGAAATGTCGTAGCAAAGTACAACCTTTTCTCCACACATCTTTTCTCATCTCTGAGTAGCTGCTGGAGGGGAAAGCCTCCTTCAGCTCTTCAACTCTTCCTTATCACAGGCTGCACTAACTAACTACAAGCACATCCCTGCCTCAGCCCCAGTCAGTCCTACCAGCTCAGTAAAACCTCTTTTCATGCTCAAAGCTCCCTATGGACTCAGAAAAATGTCTCCAAAATCAGGCTCTGGCAGGTGTAAGCACCCTCTGCTGAGGCCCAGAAGCTGCTGTAGGAAGGGATGGCTCCCGTGGAAGGTCTCAGCCTGCCCAGGTGGCACAGGCTTCGATGGGCTGCACTTTACAGAAGGGTGTTGTTATTCCATGGCCACAAATTAAGCCCTGGTCAGACAGCTCAGCTCTGCAGAAATTCCCCTCCCCAGAGCCCAGTTCTCCAGTGCTCCCCCAGTGCCCATCACTGGGATGGGAGTTGCCTTTGGCCAGCAGGGCCGGTCCCTCCATGCACAGACAGTTGTGTCCCCAGAGCAGCAGATTAAGCCACAAAATGTTTCTGTAAATATTGTTTCACACTTGGGTGAACAAAGCATGCTTTCATCTGAGGGAGAGCGCAGGGTGTAAATTACATTTTAATTGAGAAATTGAAAAAAACCAGCTTTTGCTTTTTGTGAGTTTTTTTTTTTTTTTTTTTTTTACGATACTAGAAACATCCTGATTGTTGGTGGGGATAACTCTGAGTGAAGCTCCCTGCAATGAGCCTGCTCTCATCTCTGCAGACTTTCCTTCGTTCCTTCTGGCTTTGCTTGCCTGGATTCTCCTCCTCATTCTTAATAAAGATGTCTCCAGGTCCATGAGCGTTCCCAAGTCTTGCTCACTCGCAGCTTGGCAACCTGTCCCTGCAAGGTTGGGTGCTGCGAGTGGATGTTCTGGCACCGCCTTTGCTCTCCTTCCCTTCCCTCCTCACTGTCGGGAGGGTACCGGTGGCACTGACGGTCTGCTGAGACCCAGCCTTGCTGCTCTGCATTGGAAATCAGAAAAAAAGCTCCATCGAGAGCCTCAGCACGAGGTGTTCTCTGCCAGGCAGTCTGTGCAGGTGGTTTACCCCTCCCCAGAGTCACTGGTGGCACTGCACCCACCGAGGGACATCCCTCGGGTTCGACACCCACCTGCTGCCGGCCATCTGGGCCGTGCTGGGGTGCAGATGTTCTTCCTCCCTTCCACTAAAATACCATCCCTGAGAAGCTGCCGTTGTAGCTGGGAGCATAAGGAACACAGAATCGTAGAGTCATATAGCTTGGAAAAGACCATCAAGTCCGCCATGTCCCCAAGTGCCACAATTCCATATCTTTTAAATCTCTGTTGACTCCAGCCTGTGCCAAGGCTTGATCACCCTTTCAATAAAGAAATTTTTCCTAGTAGCCAATCTAAACCTCCTCTGGTGCAACTTGAGGCCATTTACTCTCATCCTATTACATGTTAATTCAAAGATGCCAACCCCCACCTCAGTACAACCTCTTTTCATGGAGTTGTAGAGAGCAATGACGTCTTCCCAGTCTCCTTTTCTCCAGGCTAACCATCCCAACTCCCTCAGATGCTCCTCACAGGACTCGTGCTCCAGATCCTCCACTGGCTTCACTGCCCTTCTTGCCCCTCTCTGCCTGTTTTAAGACTTTGTGCATCTTTGGAGATCTTTGCTTTATCCTTATTTCACGTCACTGCTACGCCTCAAAGGGTCACCATTCATCTAAGACTTAGCCGGGCTGTGAGATCCTTGTAGGATCTCTCTTTCTCCTGCTGATGGACACAGCCAAGCGTCCTGCTTTCTGGAGACTCAGACATCTCCACTTGCCGGGAAGCTTGCCTTTAGGGAGGGGAGTGGAACACAACCTCATTCCTCAGGGCAGCTGATGAGCTGTCAAGCAATGGAGCTGGACGTGGCTGGGCAGGAGGTGAGGGCAGGACAGGGAGCGCAGGACGGAGCCAGCTGTACTAAATCACTGCTCCTGGTGGGCAGCTCTGGCTGGCAGGGCTCCGAGAGAGCCCATCCTGGAGGCGAAGAGCTGCATCCCCCCGCAGCGAGACGGAATGGGAGCATGAAGCATCTCCAGCTGGGAGCTCAAAACCACAATTGCAAATTGCACCCTCGGTGCTCGGGGGGTGAGTCAAGCCCATTAGCCAGCTAATCCTCACAACAGGCTTTTGTGAGGCTACTATTTTGTTCTGGGGAAATGTATGATCTACTGATTACACAGCATCCCAACATGCCAAATATATGCCTGAAACCAGTAAACAATAAATATTTAATTAGCCGGTCATTTTGACAATAACAACAGGCAACAATTAAACTGGCTTTTGATTTCCCGTTCATTTAGTTGTCAATCTTGTATAGTCACAGTTAAATGCCAACTCCTGCTTTGACCACAACCTTTAATAAGACTGTGAAGAGAATATTTGGGTTTGATCTGAGCTTTTGATCTGTGTCTCTGATTTCTCCTGCCTTTGCGCCGATCAGAGGCATGACTCAAATACCCATTAATATAATGTGGGTTGAATTTAAAACTTAGAAGCTTATTCTTTCTTGGTGCCAACCAAGACTTCAGAGAGAAGTCACACCTGGAAATACAATTATGGTTCAACCTGAAGCTGCTGAGCCCCTCCACTCCCATCAGGACTTTGCTCACCTCACTGGTCCATGTACACTCAAGTTTTCCACATTGAGGCATTCATCCCTTATCATCTCCCTGTGTGTCCTTCTTTTCTCCTCCACTCCTGTTTGCCTGCAGACCTTCTGCTCAATCTCAAAGATGCTTGCCAGCAGGGTGTCAAATTTCTAAGTGGAAAAGGGAAGAAGAAAACTATTTTCCAGCACCAAGTTAAATTTTCACGCCACCTATGTTTGCATCCACAGCCTCTATATCCCAATTCATCTCCCCATTCTTTGTCTTTGCCTTTGCACTGGATATTTCAGGTGGACTGCCACTTTGGCAGGTTTTCTGGAGAAGCCTTGGTCTGGAAACCAAACTATCCTTACATATCAAACATGTACCATCCCACGTCAAACACCTAGCTCCAGAGAAGATGGGGGAGGAGATGGTTTAGGTGGGACCTTCTCCCACTGCAGATGATGCATCTACCCTTAGGACCTAAGCAGAGCAGCTCTTACACAGCCGCCAGCCGGGATGTGCAGTTGTGATGAGAAAAAGAGCAGGGATTTCAGCGGGTGGAATCTGGAGCACCAGACTGTGAACGAGGAGCCTTGGCTGTAATCACAGCCCTGCTGCTGAACGCCTGCCTGATTCAGACAAGTCATTTTGCATCTGTTCCCCTTTCCATCCTTTCAGTGTTGTCTAAATGAATGTGAGAGCTCTACAGCACGGGAATGTCACCCCGATGTACCCGAAGGGCATTTAACACTGTGTGCATGACACTGTTTCAGACACCGAAACACTGTTTTAAAGGATGGCATATGTACTAGACTTATAAATATCGCCCCTTTTCACATATTTCCCCTTCACTACCACAATACAACATCCTGCCCAAAGACTTCATCTAATGGCAAACTTTCGATTCAATAGTTTTGCCAAGTCTTGTTAGATTTTGGTGAATGTCAAAGTTGGTTCCAATTTAATTTTGCCTTTGATGAGAAATGAAAACAAGAGCCCTAAATCCCCCCATACAAAACAGGTAACGTCCTGCAAAATGAATGGATTTAATTGTAAAAGCCAGCTTTGAGTCAAGTCTGCCGTGTTTAGACCTCCTAATCAGCGTGCATTTACAGAGTCACGAGGACCTGATAAAACGTGTACACAGTTTTAAATATCCCATTGTAATGCATTGTAAACCTTAATTTAAAACAAGACAGCTTAAAAGCTTTATGGATTTGACTGATGATACCCACTCTATACTGATGGCTGAACCCAGCATACTGTTATTTCTGCTTTCTCTTGCTAACAACAAAGTTCGGAATGATAATATATTAAAAAAAAAAAAAAGCTTTATTAATATGCTGCTGCAAAAGCGACTTTAAATAATGATAATAGGCCTGAACCACAACTTCATGTAGAAACAGTTCTGGGGGAAGATGAATTTCCACACAGCAGGCACAGAGGCTGCTGGCAGCACAGGGATAATGCACCAGCTCCTCTCAAAATATTCCCCCCAGAATCCCAGTTCTATAGGGGGAATAGCAAACCCAGCAGCCTGCTTTGATATTGCAGAATTGGTGCTTCATTTTCCTCTGCTAAACCCGGCGTGGTGCTGGGATATAACAGAGCCAACACCCAGCAGGGCAGGGCAGGGCAGGGCAGGGCAGGGCAGGGCAGAGCAGGGCAGAGCAGGGCAGAGCAGGGCAGGGCAGGGCAGAGCAGCAGCTTATCCACACGAGCTGCTGTATTCCCGTCCATGGGAAGGAATCTGGGGCTGAAAAAAACACCTTCCAAATCTTTGTTCTTTCTCCTCTCAGGCTCGTGCTCAGGTGGCAGATGAATGAGATTCGGTTGAACCTGGAGCTGCCACTTCAGCAGCCCGAGCAGCTCGATGGCAGTGCCTGTGCAGGGCTGGAAAGCCCCAATTTCCCATGTGCTGTGCTAATTCCTGAATAATTGAGGGCATCTGAACTGCTTTGAGATCACGTGAAGAAAGGTTTTTGAAACCAGGGAATCATTAATTTGTAGCAATAAACACTGTCCAGCTTCCACAAATATGTGTAAGGTGCGCAGAGAAGAGCAGGAAACCCACAACTTCCAAAGGCAGGAGCTTTCCCAGCTCATGGGTCTGACCCCAGCAGTGGGGAAGACCACGGCGTGTCCTTTAGTAAGGCAATCACAGGGACAGTCACCTTCCCACATCTGAGCAAAACACAGGGGCAGTATACTATTCAGAGACTTAAATTAAACAAAAAAACATCTACAGGCCAAAAGCCTTGTTCTAAGCTTTATGTGAAATACCATCCAACAATAAAATACCGTGTGCAGACTCCTGAACAGCCAACAATTTCGAATTCCATCTTCAGTCTTGTATTTACAATGGATCAAATTTATGCCTAATATGGTATCACCAGAAAATACAATATGCAGCAAAAAATGTCATATGTCAACATATGTCAACAGCAGCTCAAATTGTTAGGCAGCCTCTGAAGGGGGACTTTCCAAACCTATCCCTTAAGAAATTAGTCAGTTATCTTTAAAGATCATGTAATTAACATTTTCGCGCCTTTATCTTTATAATGTAAGCAAGCATCTTTGTTCAAATTTACCTTACAAATCCCATAATTATAATACTTCTGTGTGTGAAAGGAGTAGTTGGTAGTTTCAGTGTCTGGCACGGTTTTAGAAGTCAGATTTTATGATCTCATGAACTTCCCCATTGTAGCCCAGATTCCCCGCTCAAAAGGAAGTCAAAACAATTCAGCACTGTAAAATTAGGCAGTTTTACGGGTGTTATTAGGAGTGTGTTTTGTGGAACTAATAACAAGATTGTGGTTGAAATGAATCTACATTTCCTGTTGCATATACACACAAACACAATGAAATGTTGATTTTTTTTAAAGAGATAAACACATACAGATGCACGTCTAAACAGCTGGAAGACTAACTGTACCAAGAATGTATTTGTGTGCAGTGATGTAGAAAGCTTCCATCGCATGGAAACAAGGTTGATGAAAACCTCACTCTTCCCTGGAAAATAAAAGATTTTGGGATTTGGACAGAGGGGAGCAAAAATTTTACCTCTTTCGTACAGGGGAGGTGCTGCAATAGAGAAAAGCAAATAGAAATTCAGTGAAAGAAAACACTAAGTGGGGTGTTTGCAGCCAAAAGGGAAGGCTCTGAGGACAATGACTGGGTTGAGACTCAGCAGAGAAATGCCAAGTCTCTCGCTTCTGGTGTGGGTTTGGTGTTGGATAAGCATCGTGGGAAAGGCTCAGCAGGACCCTTGCATGGAAAAAAGGCCCTTCAAAAGTCAGAAAAAATAATCATGATAGTCTCTTCTGGTATTAAACCCCATGAATTTGGGAGAGAGGAAAGATGAGGGAGATGGGAATTTATGACTTAGGGTTCTGATTTTACACCTGTATGCAAACTCTGGGAAAGCTGATTTTTAACTCTTCCTTAAATGGACACTAAATATTTCAGTCCCAGCAGATTGTCAGTATTTTCCATCTTAAGAGAAATGTTCCTTACTGAGCCATGAAATTTGGGGGCGATTTTCCTTTTTTTATTCCTCCCCTTTGGTTCTGTTGTTTATGAATCCTGACAGTTTTGGGTTTGGCTCCATTCCCTCAAGTGCCCTTTCAGTTCGTGTGCATCTGTTGGCCCAGGACATACCACATTTAGAAGACTGATCATTACCAAGGGGGCTTTTCCCTTCCCTTCCCTTTCCTTGTGGAGAGTAGAGTAATTTCTCAGGTAGCAGCTGACAGATCCATGGGCACCTCCGGATCACTCCATTTTGCTGGATTCAATGGACCACTCAACAAGAGTTAATTGGGTTGTTGCTGTCTGGGATGGGGAGGCCCACCGAGAGACAGTGGCAGCATCCCTTTCCTCACAGCCCTTCAGCCAGAAAGCCACCCACCGTGACTTTTATTATTAATGAACTTGCCATACAATAATTATAACATACCACACAATAATTATGCCTTTTCCAAGCAGCATGCATTTGAATCCTGTGTTCTTAAGCCTCCCAGATGCTCACCCTGGAGGTGGTGTACACACGGAATTACCACCAGCGTCAATAGTAATGGCAGCAATAAATAAAGATGTGAGTCCAGCGTGAAAAGCCCCTCCTGCTGGGGCAGCCTGGTGTTCTCCTACACGCTCAGCTTCATAACACATCGGCTGCTTCATTTGCTAAGCAAAGAGGACTGTGAGAAGCAACAGGACTCGTTGCCCATCTCACTCATTTTGTGGATTTTCCTCTATTTACTCCTTTCCTACCCACTGTTCAAACGGACCTACGAAGCCAATTGATCGGGACAACAGGGAAATAAACTTCAGCCTAAAAATTTTAACGAAACAACATATGAAAAACTCAGAACTGGCCAAATAAATAAACCACTAACTCTGGCATGTTGTGTGGTCATCTTACCTGGGGAGTTGCTTTTGGGCAACAGGACACAGCTCCATCTCCAGGGCTGGCCCCACATGCCACTGAACAAAGAAAACCCATCCTGACACCAAGTTCCTGATAAAACAACTTGTATTTGTTGCTAAATAGATGCGTCTTAGTACGTATGGTTACTAATTCACTGAGGTGAGGGACAGCAGGCTGGATTACAGGATCTCCTGATGACAAGTTAGGTTTTATGAATATCCCTGCCCTGGCTTCACTAAAGCTCCAGGACCTCATTTGGAGCTCCCGCGGGACACCAAAACTTGGTTAGGGTTTGCAGCCTTGGGGCTTTTCTGCGCAGGGGGGAAGGACAGGGTAGAGCTGCTCAGCTTCAGTGTCTTCACTCTCAGCATGCCCTGGCTCCAGCTCTCTGCTCCTTGGTCATGCAAGAGGTCTCCATGCTTCCAGGTGAGCTTTTAAACGACGTGGAAGAAGCCTGACCTTATCATCTTGCACAGGTAAAATATGTGCCCTTCCTGATCCCTGTCTCTCAGAGGAACAGTATTTAGCTCCTGGGAAGCATCAGTCACCTATTGATAGTCACCTGTCTGGGAAGCATCATTTCCTCAGATGGTAAGATGGACAAAGAAATAGACAACAGGTTAGCAAAGGCATACAGTGCCTTTGGAAGACTCTATAAAAGAGTCTGGTGCAATAAACACCTGAAGAAAAGTACCAAGATCAGTGTCTATGAAGCCATTGTGCTGTCTACTCTTTTATATGGGTCTAAATTGTGGGTCATCTACCACCGCCACCTGCATCTCCTTGAACGCTTCCATCAGCGCTGCCTCCGCACTATCCTGAACATCCACTGGTCTGATTACGTAACCAATGTGTCTGTCCTTGAACAGGCAGCAGTCACCAGTATTGAGGCCATGCTGCTGAGAACGCAGCTGCGCTGGGCAGGGCACGGCTCCAGGATGGAGGATCACCGCCTCCCTAAGATCCTGCTCTATGGTGAACTCGTCATTGGCTGCTGCAAGAGAGGAGCCCTGAAGAGGAGATACAAGGACTCTCTGAAACAATACCTCAGCCTTGGCCATATTGACTACCATCAATGGTCCACTCTGGCCTCCAGTTGGGAGGCATGGAGACACACCATCCATAACGCTGCTGATTCCTTTGAGAACGCACCTCCTTGAGGAGGAGAAAAGACAACTCAGAAAGAACCGTGCCCCGCCAACACCACCTATGGAGACTTTTTGCTGTGCCTTTTGCAGCTGGACTTGTCTGTCTTGCATCAGCCTCTTTAGCCATCAGCGTGCTTACAGCAAGCGTGGGTAGAGCCCTTCCCAAATCTTTGTTTGTGAAGCCTAGCCATGATGATGATGATGATGATGATGATGATGATGATTTAGCTCCCTAAGCCAGCAGTCTGCTTAGCTTGAGAGTTCAACAGAAATAGGGCCTCAGTCCAGAGGAGAATATTCTGCAGAGGCAGCTAAAATTAGGCTCTGGCCCTGGGAGTGTGTCTGCAGACATCTGGGTGTGATGCACAGCAGCGACACTTCTGTGGATCACCAGCATAATTGCAATAAATAATTCAAGAAACAGCAAATGATGCTAAGAGTGAACCCTCCAGCTCTGCAGGCAGCTGACAGAGGGGATGCCTGCCAGGGTGGGCAAGGGGGCTGGCGATCACAGCAGGTCCCCACGTGACTGACAGCGATCAAATGGGGCTGCAGATGGCCAGCCAGTCCCTCAGACAGCCTGGCTTTAACCCCTGATTTTGTGATTGCAGCCCTTGGGTCCCAGATGGGCTCCCTGACTCCCTTTAAATGTACAATTTTCGCCAGAATAAGGAACATCAAGGAAGAGTAAGGTGTCTCCATGGCTTTGCAGAATTGCACCACATGGGATTAAGAGGTGAATTTACGTAGCCAAAGGAGCCCCACGTGCAGTTCTCTTGTGCACAGCCTGGGTGGGTGTTTTGGAACAACCACCCTCCAGATTCCAGGGTGAAGCTAGACAGGAATTTTCCCTTATGCCCATTATTCTTTTCTCAGGCAATCAAGACCTTGGCCAGGAAAATATGTGATAACTCACAGATCCAAGGGATAAATACAGAGGGAGTGGAGAGGATAATTTCTCTCTGTACAGGTGACACTCTGCTATACATCACAAACCCCGACACTTCAGCACCAGCAGTCTCTGCTCTAGCAGAGCAACTCATCTGCACTTCTGGTTAAAAAGCAAATCTGAACACAGGGCTGTGAGGAAGAGACTCTCTTTGGGAGTACAAGACCTTCAGTCATGTAAGTAGAGCAGCAGTATCTCTTGCTCGCTTAGAATTCAAACAAACAGAAAGTTATTTTCTTTATTTAATCAACTAAGGAAAAAAAAAAGGCATATAAGCAGGTCAGACAGCACCACCTCAACCACAGCAGCAGAATGAACACACAGCAAAGCTCATTGGATCTCCTCTCAGCCAACCCTTTCATATGGGAGGGCTTGGAAAAAAGGGGGTCTTGGAGACCCCCCTTTTCCATCTCTGTACATATGGCAGAGCAGAGCTTGCCCTTGTAACAACGTGTAAGCTGAATGCAACACCCCAACCTCTGCCTTTTTTAGATGATTAACAGATTAGCATAAAGTTATTTGTCCCACTGATGCATTACAATCTTACTTTCATAAAAGTCTGTAATTGTGGTTCATTCCTCAAAATTCTGACTCATATTTGAATTACAGTCTTACAAAGACTCTCAGTACATGTAACGGGCAGAACCAAATCTGCCTCCTTCCTCCTCCGCCGCACGACCCAGACCATTAGAAATCCATACACAAAATGTGGCAGGTGAAGCCCATTTGCAGGGAAGTGTAATTATACCCAGAATAATGAACATATGCAAAAGATGCCTTCTTGATCCAGTGTCTACCTTTTGTGAGGCTCTGAGTCATGCTGGCCTCACTTCCTTCACAGGGTATTTTTTTTTAATTTTTACTATTACTGTTAGGCAACAAAGCTATGAAAAGAAGGTTAGGTTTTACTTTGCATCCCCTGTTATCACCAGCGACCTCATCAGCTAATCTGCTCTTGACAGTGACCTATTTCAAGATGCAACAGGAGTGCCCGATGTTCTCACATCTTGAGTAGGATTGGAAATCTCCTATTTGCCTTGTAAAGAGATGCAATTCCACCCCCAAACCATTGAGAGACACTAGAAATGGGAGCTCATAGAGTTTGTAAAATTCCTTCTTCAAGCCTTACAGAGAAAGGAAGCAGAGGCAGCTCAAAAGAGCAGAAATGGTGATTAAATGTAATTTCCCCCCATCTAGAAAAAAATACTAGAGTACAAACATATAAAACATCCAGTAAATTTACTGTTAGTGTCCTAACTTTTCTCCTCAAACTCCTTACTCATTCCAACAACGATGATCCTCCTCTGAAAGGCTCCCCCTGTTATGACACTTCCTCCACGAAAACACAGAGGGCAGGTAATGGTAATTTCAGCAAAGGAACCGCAGAGGAGCAGCAGATGGCAATATTTCTGATCAATGGCCAAAAGATTAAAGGTAGGCCCATCCTCGTGGCACCGCGCCAAGCAACGAGGGAAGGACATCAAAGGCGTTACCAAGAGCAAAGAGAGAGCCCGTGGCTATTAAGCTGACAGAGAAAGAAATCCCGTGGGAAATAGGAACAAAACTCTCAGCAAGAGACAAGAATCAGATTTTTGTGTTTCACAAAAGCGAAGATGTTGGAGGGACAGGTGGCAGGAGCTGCAGTTCCTCACGGCAGAGCCGATCCTTGAAGGGCAAGGAGGAAGGCATGAAAACCATGGAGGAGATGTCGCAGGGAACGGAGAGGGCTCGTGGAGACACCGCACGCAGGGGCCTCCAGGAGGTCTGGCAGGGGAGGGGACAGCAACCAGGATACAGACACATTTTAGTGCCAAAGGCCTATTTTATGACTTTAGACCCGACCTGGCTAAGAATGGACTTAACAGCACCTACCTAAATCTAAGGTCTTTCTGCTGAAGAGGATTTAGCAGGTTTAAAGTTCAACATATTTTAAGTGTTTTCATGGATAATTTGAAGCAGGAAGAAAGGGTGAGCTGGATTATGAATCTTCTTATGCTCTTTTACAGCATTTATGATTAACTCTAAGTCTATTTTTTTTTTTTTTTTTCTTTACCTCTTTTTTTTTTTTTTTTAAATTTATATTTAATTTGGAAACATTAAATGACCAAATTAGTCAAAGAAATTAGCCGGTGAGGGCTGGGTATTGTGCCAGTTCTAATCTCTGTGGAAACTCATTGGTGCCAAAGAGCTTGGGTGATCCGAAGTGCTGCTGAACCAAAGATGACAAGGGCCATCACACGCCACGTGTCTCTGGCCATCATTTCATTCACACAACATGTTTCTGGGGAAGAGCCTGGTCCCAGGTAGTGGGGAAAGTGCTGGAGGCGTGGGCTGTGCTGCAGGCATCCTGCTCCACCTGGGCCTGCCTCTGCCTTCTTTTTCGCCTTTGCTTTTTCACCTCTCAGCTAAACTGAAACTCCTCTCAAACATGAGCCTTCTCTCACACCCTGTGCTTTCTGTGCTCACATTGCTGGAATGTGAAGTCAAGAAGGAATAAAACTTGCCTTGGAGCAGCAGCGAGGGATGGGGACCTGGACTGGGTCATTCATCAGCCAGAATTCCCTCGTGTCACCTCCTCGAGTCCACCCCCTTCCTCCAGAGCAACATTAAAACAGACATTTGTAATTCTGCGTTTCTGGTTGTGGAGGTGCAGAGACAAACACCTCTCGCTGTTCTCTCAGGTGGGAATGGAGGATCCTCATCTCTGTTTTCTGAGTGGGGATGTGAAAGCAAAGACAGGCAGGGCAAGACTTCTGAGCTGAAAACACGTGTCCCGTGTTGATGCAGGCCATGGCTGTAATGTGACAGCATCCCTGGTCCAGCCTTTAGCAGCTGATGGGGAGGGCACCCTTCCTGCAGCCCTGCCCTCTGCAGTTCTGCTCACAGGGCACCAGACCTGGGGAACCACAGCACGATGCAAACCCCAGTGGTTTGGACGAGTCCAGAAGGTCATAACTGTGGTAGGGCCCTGAGAATGACAGGAAAAAAACCCCACTCCCTGGAGGAGATGCACTACAGGAGCTCCTTGGAGGGCGCTTGGCTTCATCTGGTCATGGCCATTGCCAGCATGGACTCGCTGAACCTCAAGCTCTTCCCACATGGCATTTCCTTCTATTATTATTATATTATTACTCCTCTCAAAAAGAGAAGTCTTTATTATGAGCTGCATAGACTGAGCACTCTGTATCCCAGCAGTGTCTGAGCGCTGCAGCAACCTGTGATTCCTGAGGGAAGGTGGTTCCAGTGCCTGTGGAGATGCCACAGTGCACAAGGCACAACAAAATAACCCATTTTTGCTGTGTAAAATGAAAAGTCCCTCTGAAAATCTGCCATGCTGAGGAAATCATAGCACTGCATTAAAAACAGCCCCTAAATGTCAAGGGAGCATCAGTCATCCTCTTTATTTACTATAGCAGAAGACACAACCTCCAGTATATGTGTTGATAGAAAAATAAAGGGGGATGTGCAACTGCTTGTGTTTGAAATCTTAATTATTCCAGTAATCTTTCAAATACAGCTCATCAGCTGGATAGAAACACTATCCTAACTGCAAGCATAGGTGTGAAAAGAGAAAAATTCCCGTTATCAGGGTAATCTTCAGCTCTGAAGACTACAGTTTCCTGCACCAGCAAATTTCCAACTGTTCCTCGTGACTGGTGCTGGCAATAGTTTAGGAAAGTAAATGAGTTCCTAATGCAGGATGTAAGATATTCATTAAAGGCTGGGTAGAAGAACATTAATTCACCTTTTAAAACATATCAGGAGACAAATAAGGCAATGAATTCATTAGTATGCATGCATTGCTTCAGCTGCATCAGGTCAGACAAGCTCAGCTGTGCCTCCTAATGCCGGCACTGCAAAACACTGCTGATAGCATTAACATTTTAATAATAATACTAATAATATTTACTGATAGGCAAAGGCAGGGTGGGATTTACTGTAAGCAGAAATCTGGAGTTTTCTATCTAGCTTGCACAGAGGTTCACACTGACTCTATGAATAATGCACTTAACTCCTTTTGCCAGCTATGGCCAGCAGCAAAATAGGTAAAACAACAACAGCAACGTGTTTAAAAAACAGCCTAAAAACATCCTGAAAACAACCCAGGGAGCCTTAACAAGTCAATACTGCAAACATCCTGCACTAACCAGGAAAGCAGCTGAACAGAGGTGAAGAAAAAAAAAGCAACAAACTGTTTTGTTTGGTACATACAGAAGTAAATAAATTCTATTCCACCCCAAATAAAAGTGAGTACACTTGATATTGTTTATATACAATCCTGCCTTCTAAGCTTCAGCTGAGATTCCTGTTTAGAGACCCTTCCTTTGGCCACAGAGTCATCCATGGGCAGTGATAAATCACTGCTTGAAAATCTGAATTATGCTCTGCTTTGGGGTCTCCGAACATGGGTGAGATCTTCCTTCATGGGCTGGCCCGGTGCAGTGTCAGTGCAAAGGGCAAAACAGCACCTGAGCAGCCTTTGATCTGGCTGTTGTCACACAGAAGCTGTGTCCTGTGTCAGAAAAGCTGCTGTGGGAAGGGCTGGGTGGTAATTGCCTGTGGAGACTTTAAAGTGAAGTTGCCTGCTGAGATTAAGCAAGAAAATGCAACAATATCTGCATATATTTACTCTGAAAAGCATAATCAGGAGAGGCAAAGTGTGATCCCAGTCCACCGAGCTTAAGCACACAGGATATGAATTTTCAAAGGATCTGCTTCAAAGGTGAAATGAGAAGGCAGAGGCACCAGTGTGAGCCAGGAGGACCTGGGTTTAACAGCTAATTCACTCGGTGTGTTCTTCCACGGCGTTTCTGCTACAGCAGCTCCCAAGGACCGGGGCAGCTGCTGCAAGACAAGGATGGAGTTCTCTCCATGGCTCTCCCGCGTCCAGCAGCCACTCTTACACATCATTAAGGGACAGGCTCCCCACAGGGACCGCCACGGGTCTCATCAACATGGAGAGCAGCCCTCTGGCTTTGCATTGCTGAAGGCTTGAACATCCCCACACGCCTCCCTCTGGAACACCACAGCTTTTTAAGGCAGCTCAGGGATTGTCATGACCAAAGCAATACATCCAGAGAGGGTCAAATCAGGGATTCCCGGTGCTCAGAGCAGCCTGGAAACCAGGTGAAAGCACAGCCCAGTCCATTCAGTGCTGCTTCATCTGGGATTTATCACAGATGTTTGTGGGGTGCTCAGAGGGAGCCCTACAGATATGAGTTTTAATTGAAAAGGGATTGCAGGGGATATAAACCAACCTAAATGTCAGGGCACTGTTGCTTCCCCTAAAGGTCAGAATGAGCATACTGAAACCACGAGTCTGAAAATGATACCTCTGCCAGTGCTGTTCCAGCCATCCGTGGTTATGGAGCAGTGCTGATCTATTCTAGCCTGGAAACTGGCAGGGAAGGATGGGAAAACAGCCTCACAGGGGGCTGGGAACTGCATAGAGCTGTTTGGATACAGCTGCAATAAAAGAGTCTTCTGATGCCTTCCAAAGGCACAGCCCAAGTTATTACAACAACATTAATTTACCATTAAAGCTTGCTGGAATCAGAGGGGAAGATTTTCATTTTTAAAAGCAGAGTCAAAGGAAGGCATGAGTGGGGGAAAAAAAAGAAAAGTATTCACACCTTTTAAAGTCTGACCTAAAAAACCTTGCAGTGTAAAATATGCACTAAAAAATTCATGCCAGGTTTCTATGGTTATACATGTGTACGTGTGTGATACAGAGCAAGCTCGACCTTGCTCCTCCTGGCCCTACACACCATGAAACTCAAAGAGCCCCTCTCAGCAGCAGGGCAGGTCCTGGCTGAGCTCAGCAGACGGCTCTGGTGGTCATACAGACGAGCTGAAGAGCCACCAGGTCATTGCCCTCTGCCTCTGCAAGACTTCACCAACACAGAGAAGGAGCTCAGGGCATCGTTCCTGCTCCCCAGCAGCCCCTCCTGGGATGGGGTGGGTCAGCATGGTCCCTTCTCCCACCACAGCCCACGTTCCTAGAGGTCCCTGCTGACCTCACCAAGCTGGTGGTATGGGCTTGACTCCAAACCAGACAGAGAGGTTACTGGACCCAGCTCCTGCCAAAGGCAGTCCCACAAGCAGCCCCTTATTCCTGAGGGTGAAGGGCCCTATGCACAGCAGGTCAAAGGGTGGATTTATGGTGGGAAACTCTAACGGGGGCAAGAAAGTTTCTTTGCTTTATAACCAGGAGAAAATATCAGCCGCTCCACCCCAGAGAAAGGATTCAGTTCTCCAGGAGAACAAGTGCTTGTTCTACGTGGAGGCAAAGGGCCGGGTTCAGACCCGACCCGTGCAAAATAAATAAATAAATAAAATAAATCCCGAGTAAAGCCTCAGTGTTAATGATTCACATTTCAGGCAGGGTAAGGGAGCTGAGCCTCTGTGTGAGTGTGCCTCCTGGTTTCTAAGGAGCCAGCTGTTATTTATGCAGCCTGTTTACACGTTCTCTTGGCTCTTTGCGCAGAAGAAACATTTTACAGTTCGAGCTCCCTGTCTTTNATCTTCTTATGCTCTTTTACAGCATTTATGATTAACTCTAAGTCTATTTTTTTTTTTTTTTTGCTACTGGGAAGCAGTCATGCTGTAATCTTCTAATTAATAAATGGCTCCATAAATCACGAGATCTTTTGTCCATGGAGAAACTTACATGTACTGTCAGAAATACTACACTCTAAAATGGGTTTTAGGCTACCAACCATATTTTTTTCNAAATAAATAAATAAAATAAATCCCGAGTAAAGCCTCAGTGTTAATGATTCACATTTCAGGCAAGGTAAGGGAGCTGAGCCTCTGTGTGAGTGTGCCTCCTGGTTTCTAAGGAGCCAGCTGTTATTTATGCAGCCTGTTTACACGTTCTCTTGGCTCTTTGCGCAGAAGAAACATTTTACAGTTCGAGCTCCCTGTCTTTATTTCCCCCTCAGACGTACACACACGCAGGCACTGCAGAAAGAGAACGTAGGACAAAGATATTTAGAAGAACCACATGTAGGTATGTTTTAAGGACAAGATATTTCAGGTTGCCAGTATGAAATTGTCAGAGAACTTAAATTACTACTGTCTGTGCATTCCTCCCTCCTAAGAGGATTGTGCTAATTAAACAAGAAGAGATTATCAAACTTTGTCTACAGCTGATAAAATCCAACTACAAATTAAAATGCATGTTAAAGCTAATCCATCACAAACTGAAAAATTAAGCTAGTGCATTTGTAATGTTCTCAGCATCCTTTGTCCTTCAGACATTGCTCAAATGCTAGAATTTGGTTGAGTTTAATGTTTTGCACTTTTGTAGAGATGTAGAATTGTACATTCCATACAGTTTCTAAATGCTCATCTTCTTTGCATGTTTATGTCAGCAATTTGCATTCCCTTTTACAAATGGAATTGTAAAAGAAAAGGGAAAATGTAAGCAAGCTGGATTAAAATAAACATTTGCCTCCTTCCAGTGCCAGTAAGTTTTCAAAAGTTTCCTCTCGTTGTTGCATACCTCTGGTGAGTCACAGCAGCAGAGATGCCAGAACAACACCAAAGAAAGGCTTTCCTCTTTTTAATATTGGAACGAGCAAGAACAAAGAGTTCTGGAAGTCCAGAGGGAGACACATCCCCCTGGGATCGCTGCCTTGTTTGCCCAGAGGTGCCTGAGTCATTGTAGCTGTGATTAATCACATCCAAATGAGGGAACCGGTTCAAGGTGGCACACCCAAACCCAACCACATCCAAATGAGGGAGCCAGTACAAGGTGGTGCACCCAAACCCAACCACATCCAAACGAGGGAGCAGGTCCAAGGAGGCACACCCAAACCCAACCACATCCAAATGAGGGAGCCGGTCCAAGGTGGCACACCCAAACCCAACCACATCCAAACAAGGGAGCCAGTCCAAGGTGGTGCACCCAAACCCAACCACATCCAAACGAGGGAGCAGGTCCAAGGTGGCACATCCCAACCCAACCACATCCGAACGAGGGAGCCAGTCCAAGGTGGTGCACCCAAACCCAACCACATCCAAACGAGGGAGCTGGTCCAAGGTGGTGCACCCAAACCCAACCACATCCAAATGAGGGAGCCGGTCCAAGGAGGCACACCCAAACCCAACCACATCCAAATGAGGGAGCCGGTCCAAGGAGGCACACCCAAACCCAACCACATCCAAATGAGGGAGGCGGTCCATGGTGGCACACCCAAACCCGGGCACTGTTCCCATCGGAATTTAGGGCTCGAGGGTACTGAACCAAAGCACCCAGTCCACAGATATCCTTCGGATCCCTGAGAACTAAAGGGCAGTTCCCTCCTGGAGCAAGTCCACTGCAGTCCAAAATAGTGGGTGTGACAATAGTCAAAGGGTGAACAAACGGACCTGAATGGAAAAGATACCCCAGAGGCCACCTAATCTGAAAGCAAAATTACAGCTCTCAGCCACAGCACCCGAGGTCTGCCCCTCTGCTCACAGCATAACCCTGCCACAAGTCAGGTTGTGTTTTTCCTTCTATTCTTTTCTTGTTCTGATCACTTGACATTTCAGACCCCTTTTGAGAAGGGTCTTTGTTTCACTCCAGTTTGGTGATACTGAATACTAATTATAGTAGTGACCTTTAGGACCTATGAGGATTCAAGTAATAATAACAGTATAGTGAAGAAAAAAATAAAAGGTACATTGGTGTCTTTCACCATAACACTCTTGCACTTTTTAAAGTAACTTGCAATATCTTACTCATTGCTAAAGTATTTGTTATGTCAATTTTTTTTGTTCTAACTGAAGGATATCACGACTCTGATGGAGTCAAAATTCTGAAAAGCACAGGCTCCTCCTCCTGAACAGAGGACACACAAAGCAAACTCCTTGAAAAATCCGAGCTTGAGAGATAAGAAGGAGGGTGTGGGTGAAATCTTTCTGCCCACAAGTCACTGCTTTTCATTTGCCAGGTGACATTTGAGCGCTGCTTTTCTCTTTGCCCACCTTGGATCTCCTTGGCTGAACATGCGCTCTGCGGTCACGTCCTCCCCACTCATGCCCTGAGAGTTTGGGCTGGGTTTGTTCTCCTCTTACACAGAGACCTTAATCCACCCCCACTGTCCATCCGATGTCCGGGGGAGCAGCCCCGTTGGCCGTGCCAAGGGAACCAATCTCTCCAGCGTCCCGTGCTGGTTGTGTGCCCACATGGGCCCCTGGGGAGCCAGCACAGCCCAGACGTGGATCAGCCCTGTCTTCTCTCAAACTCACGTCTTGGGGTTGGCTGATTTGTTCAGACCTGCTCCAGCCTCCTGTGCCATGTCCCTGCAGGCAGAAATTAAGATCCTGCTCTGCGGGGAAAGGAATAACTGCAGGCCTCTGGCTTTTCTCCAGTTCAAAGTGGAGCTAATTCCTCATAGTTCTAGGAATTGGAATAACAAATTCCACATGTCCCCGCAATTGCTTTGACTTTGCACTGTGATTTGTGCCGGAGAGAGGTCCATTTAGACTAGAAAACACAAGGGCAGTATTTATTTAACTGATTATGCTGCATTCTTATCTTATGAATCACTCTCCACAGATGGTACTTATGCCATGTCCTACTTTCTCGTGTGACAAACGACTGCTCTAAGACACTCTTATATTGGCTCTTGCATGAATGTAACTGCATTGAATGCAATGGAATTATTTTTATTTATATTGGTGTCAACAAGGCTGGACACAAGGCCTGTAAAAGTAAAAAAAGTGCCCCAAATACCTGTAGAATTCAATATGGCACATTCATTATTTATAAAATGATTGTTTCTGTTGCAGAACATTATTGATATTGTTATTTTGTGAGCTTTCCACATGTACAAGTGATGCGTACAACTGTACATAGTCAATACTGCTTGAGATTATTAAGACTGGTAGAAGGTTTTTCAATCAATATATTCTCTCCAAAGAATATGCAACAGTGGGGGAATTGATTCTGTTTTTGTAGAGGTGTAAGTAAAAACAATTCTTAGAAGCAAAAGGAATTGTAAAAGCGGGAAACAAGAAGGCCATATGTGATGTAAAGATTAACATACATTTTAAATACAACTTCGTGGCACTTTGGAGACCATTTTGGGATTACAGTAATTTTATATTTGGTAAAAGGCAGCTTTCAGATATAGAGCCACAAATTACCTCTAGTGAGGAAAAAAAGGAAAAAGCTCTCTCTCTTTTTTTTCTTCCTCCTCCCTCTCACCAAAGTGTTTGTCAGCTCACTCTTGCAAATCCTTACTACAGAGAGTCTGGTTGCAGGAAAGGTCCTGCCAGAAGTAGAAATCAGGGAGAACAACCTGCCTAAAGACTCATCTGTGAAAACCAGCCTACAAAGTTCAAGGGAGAATTTCCTGTTGCAGGAGCCCTTCCATTCTCTGAGGGAGAAAAGAGGAGCAACTGCCCCACAACACAGGGAGAGATGAGAGGGGCTTTGGACCTACTGTGGGCTGCCCTTGCAGGCTCTGTGTGATGAGAGGAGTGTGCAATGGCTGTGAAAACCTGAAATCCACTACCTTCCTTTTTTTGGTTCTTCTTTTTATTATTATTTTTTATTTTTTTCCCTCCTCCACCTTGGTGATTTCCTTCACCCAGCCTGCTTTGACTACAGTTTGTGGCTTCAGGACTTACTCTTTGACTAAAGCAAGGTCTCCTAAATAAACCCCAAACAGATAATGAGGTCCTCTGTCCCAGCACATCTTGGGGAGAGAGGGAAATTTGGCACTGCCGGTGAGGGTCTTCTTCAAATCAACCCATGCACATCACTACCACTCACCTCTCTTGACTAATCCACCCCACAGAACAGGAGTGGATTTAAATCCCATCTGTGTTACGTGCATTTAAGGCTGTCCCAGATCCCTCCCTGCAGCCACACTGCTGCTTTGGGCAGCTTTGGCAGCCTAACAGGTTTGGCTTTAGGCAGTTTGGGAAAAGGAGGCTGTTAAGCAAACCAGAAAGTATTGCAGAGAACGGGTTGAGCAGTTGAGTTGATTGTGCTTGTCCTTTGATGGAGAATTATCCGTGCTGGGGGAGGTGCCATCCCTGGATGGAGGTGCTGTTAAACACTTGTGCTGGACACAGAAAGGAATTGACAACCTCATGGCATTTCCTACTGGCTATTTTTGGTGTCCTGGCCAAATCACAATTTGGGTAATTACATCCTGTCCACCTCTGCTGCTGTTAGACTTTCAATCAGATGTAATGCTCTTCATATCCTGCCCAAAACAACTGCGTGCTGTAAAAATAGCGATTTCATTTCTGCCCAGAAGTGACTTGTTTTCAGCTGTGCTTAGGGTCTCCTCACAGATGTAATAAATAAATAAATAGGACTTCTGGGTAGAAAAATTCAGTGCAGACTGTGTTCTCTTTTCACATCAACTATAATGCCAGATCTTCATGCGTTAAGCCCAGACCCTTCTTAGCTGTTTTCTACCAAGTGCCCAGAAATGCAGAATGACCGAGGACCTTCCCTGCTTGGCCCCGTGTGAATCCACAGTGACAGTCCCAGCTGGGCAGAGTTTGCAGCCTGAATACCTAAGACAGTTTGGGTAAAACATGAGCCCATCTAAAGCAAAGAGACTTGGCCAAGGTCACCCATGTCCCTGTCCCTGTGGCAGCCTGGGGACCTCTCCTGCTGGTCAGAGTCCTGACACTTTGGAACAAAGTCTCCCTTCAGGGTCTCCGCTCCGTTCCCTTTCCCTCTCGAGCAGTTTATACCTTTATAAATTGAATTTGTTTTTGCTTTCTCAAGATTTTTAATTCCCTCTTGCCTTCCTCAAACAGAAGCATGGGGTCACGGAAGTCTATTTTTTACCAGTTTGTTGCCATTTTTAAAGTGCACGTTGCTCAAGTTGATACCCAGAGCAGCTGTTTTAGCAGCACTGCTGTTTAAAGTTGGATTGCTCCCAGTCTTCTCCCATCTGCAAGGAGCCCCCTGGCCAGGGGTTAAGGCTGGAGCTGGTTCAGCACCAAACCAAAAAGCCTTGGCAGTCCCTCTGGAGGCAGGATGCCATGTGGAATTTGTGCTGCTCCTTGCCGTGGGCATGCCTGGTGGGATGGAGTGGGGAGCAAACCCGAGTCCCCGTCCAAAGCATCTTCAGCACAAGGAAACAAACATCACAGACCAGAGGCAAAAAATGTCCCAGGGCTCCCAGAGATGATGTGACACACGTCCCTGCCTTGTCTCTTTCCCTTTTCCTCTCTCTTTTCCCCTCTCGGCCGGAATGGGTGGGTCAGAGCTGATGAATTCCCCGGGCTGATCCGAGAAGGGACCGTGAGGATGGGCTGGGTGGTGAGAGCGCCGAGATGGTGCCTTATGGTGGGTGGGTGAGGAGGAGAGAGGAGGAAAACCCGCATGAGCAAGATCTTGGAGGTTTGACAAAGATTCTTCAGGGCTCAGGGCTCGGGGCTTTGCCTGGCTCGAGACTACACAAGGAACTCACCATCTGACTCATTAAGGGTGGTAAAAAGTTCAGATTGAGCTTTTGGCTCTGCTAATGCCTCAGACACCAAAATTATTGCTGGGATCAGATATGGCAACAAAGCATAAGCTTCACTTTTAGGCCTGACAGTAGGTCTAAAAATTATTATTATTATAATCATCATCACCATCAAATGATTATTATAATTATTATCATTGTTGTAATTATTGTTATTATTATATTTCAGTGGGAAATAGTCACTCAATTGAATTCAAATATATGCTAATGTCTTGCTGAATCAGAACCTTTGAAAACAAAGGAGAGAAACCCGAAGGACGGTCAGGATTAACAATTTAACACCAAACTGGTCCCTCTTTGCAAATGGGTGAGCACAGCCTGTGGTAGCTGCTCCAGATGGGAACACTACTGGGTTGGAGGGAAGGTGTTACAGGCTCAAGGATCTGTCCCAGAAACTGTCCTAAGACCATTTTTTGACAGAGATGCATTTCAAAAATGTACAGATGATCCCTACGCAGGCAGAGAGGCAAAATTGCCTCTCTAAAACCTACTGGCTGTGGCAGAGCCACAGACCAGCCCTAACTCTGCTATAACCATGCTGCAACGACTGGTGTTCAAAATAAATTGTCATCTCCTTTCTCCAGCCGCTATTACTATTTCTGTGCATGAAAAGTAAATGGCTGTTTTATTTCATCTGCTACTCATGGAAGTGAAATGCTCTTATATGTGCCATACTCCCATCCTGAGGAGTAATGGTAAAACACAGCCTGCATTCTTAAGCTCAGTCTATATTTGAAATTTTGCTAGGCTGGCTCTGACACATAGGAGCGTGAAAAAGAAAATTTAAAAAATCACACCCTCCAACTAACGTAACAGCAATGTACAAAAATCCTTGTATATCTTTCACCAAAATCACTTTGAAATCCAGTCTAACTTAACAGTAAAGACCTCGTGTTTTTGGGGGGTTTTTTGTGCAATCTATTTCTGGCTAGGGAAGATTGCTAGGTCGGTGCTGGCTCTCTCAATGTGCATCAGAGGGCAAGCTTAAATTCTGAAGTGATCAGCAGCTCTTGGAGATTTTGGACCCAGCGTCTGCTGAATGCCAGACTGGTTCTCACCTGCACTGAGCCTGCAAGGGGCAATGTCACACAGCAGTGACGTGGGGACCCAGCACTGCAGCACAGCCCCAGCACTGTTATCGTGTTAGAGAGACACGGATGGGAGCAGAGGGACTGGTTTCTGTTCACCCACCTGCCACCGTGGGATGGAGAGGCTCCTGGGTGGACACATACATTCTTTGATACTTCTAGTTTGTATATTTCTAGTTTTTATAATGTTTCTAGTTTTTATAATATTACTAGTTTTTCTCCTCAGCTACTCGCCAGTTTGCTGATGGGCATTTCAGGAACTCATGAGCCACTCTTAGCTTTGCCACCTCCTCCTTGCTATTGCTCTCCCAAAAATTCCAACCTGCCTGTCCTAGCTGCATCCCAGCTGCAGAGCCCTCAGTGGTGCTTTATGGATTTATAGAGAGAGTTCTGGGTACAACTTGACCTGGGTTCTCCCTGCACTGTGGCTTGCTGGGCTGTTCCTGCCTTGGGAAATATTCAAGTTGCTCCATCTGGACTGTGCTGATGGAAGCATCTTGTCATCCTCTGTGTCACAGTCCCTGGAGCAGCCCCGTGCCAGCGCCTGGCACCGCTGCAGGGGGAATGCTGGCGAACAGTGTGTCAAAACACAATGCAAACGGAAAAATTCCCGTCATCACCAGACAGGAGAACGTCCCCATATGCTTTCTTCAGAGAGCCCGCAGTTCCTTTAGCACCACGCAGGGTTTGTAAGCGGAACAAACCTGCCCACTGCTGCCTGACTTTGGCTGCAGGGGCTTTGGCTGGGCAGAGGTTCAGCAAGGACACGCTCAGGAGAAGGGCTTCCCAACGCACACGGCTTGGCCCACGGGTGCACTGCTGGGCTGCTCAAGTCTGGGTAAAACTTTCTGCTTTCTGGGTAAAACTCCTAAAAATAATCTCCTCTTTAATATCACGCTCAGAGCATGGGTGGTGCCTTTGGCATTCTGCTCTCTGTGCCACAGCTGGGAGAACATGACCAAGAGAGAGTTTCCCACGGCCTGTTCTTCCCGTTTGCTTTACACACAACACGACAGTGACACCACAACACTCTAAAACAAGAGATAGGAAAACATTTAATTTCTGCAGTTTTTTTTTTTTTCTTGACTGATTCTCATGGGCTTAGGTATTACACTTCATGTGGCACCATGTGTGAGACAGACTCTTCTTACAGAGGCTGATAAAAGTCACAATATCTACTGTGGAGGAGGAGGGGAAGGTTGCAGTGAAATGAACTTCTAGCTGTCTGTTATAGATAGAAGCTGAGAACTGAAATTAAAAGTAGGGTTTGCCTTAAGTTCTTGTCTCGGGTTGGACTGTCACATGGCCTTCAATGCCAGAAAGTCTCAGATACAGAAACAGTATTTCAAGTGGGACAGCACAGGAAAAGCTGGAAGAATCTGCCTTTATTTAAAAAAATTGCAGCTCTCCAAGGCCACACAATTTAAATCTTGGATACCCCTACCCAGCAGAAGTCACCGGTGATGGATGAATCCCCGTAGGTGGAGATGGATGAGCCGTAGCTATTCCTTCCTCATGAGAAGGGAAGCAAACACTTTCAGCCACTCATTTATTGCTGCTGTGACCAAGCGAAACAGGATGGGCCACGGTGCTGGTCTACCCTTGTGGTTTGACCATCTCCAGTGTCCATCTGCTCCCAGCCACTGCAAAACTCCCTCCCAGGGGTGCAACTTGCAGTGCAGCAGTCGGGTTGCCCCAGGGAGGAGGACACAAAAGCCAGACTGGAGGGGGCAAGAATTGACACCCACCTCCACCTCAAGCAGAATTTAACTTCACTTAACTGCAGTTCAATGGTCTGGAGGGCAAATCTCCTGCTCTTTCTTTCTGTGGACCAATTATCTTAATAAATAAGTTCTCCTGCGCAGGTCCATAAACCAGATAAAACAATTTGCTTAGTGAATAGATAAGATCACAGTCAAAGGAAGGAAACAACAACAAGAGAGCCACGCAAGGGCAACACAAACATTATCAGGGAGAAAATGATCAGACAAGGTTCCCAAGGGGTTTTCAGTGCCATGCTCTGCTTTAAATGCATACATTTCACCCATAAAATACTTACAGGCTCCTTTTTCACAGCATGAAGAAGCCAAAGGTCTAGTTAAATTTCTACTCGAATAGGAATATTAAAGACAAAGACCCACCCCTATTAAATACTCCCATAAATACACTCACACACATGCATCACACTGAATGGTCTCCAGCCTTTCTAGAGCTTTCTATTATTTTTAGGATAACAAAACATTAATTGAAGACTTGACTCATAACTAGACTTTGATGAATTTTGGTCCTCTCACCACTAAAAACGTGACTTCAAATCAGACAACTCTGTCTCTGCAAATAGTTTCTTCCTTTTTATATGTAAAAAGAGTTGAGCTTATTTGAACTACTGTCTTTCACAATGCATTTTATTTAAAGATGCTTTTAAGATCTTGAGAAATTTTCTTCCTTGTGGCTAAGGGAATAATTCTTCTGGGTTTGTTGCCTTTGTTTTGTTTTGTTTTTATGAGCTGAAATGATTTTTTTTAACCTTTTTGCTCACAAAGCAAAACAAATATTGTAATTTTGCTTGGCCTATTTAAGAATACTCAACTGCTGAAAATCGATAAGAAATGGGTTTTTATTTTATTAATTACGTGTCATCTCTAAGATCACTTCTAGCAAGATACTAGAATATTCCTTCCTGCCAAGTTTCCTTTCTACCCTTTCCCTCCAGCACGTAAATAAAGAAACCAGCTTTTCCCCCTGCCCTGGGGAATTATTCCTCTGTCCTACCCCGTGTGTCACCACAAACAGGATGGCACCAGGAAGGACTTCAGTTGCAGGTGTCAGATTTGTTGCCATTGGTGGTGTTTGCTGGCAGACTGTGATGCACAGCAGACAATTACCTTCAAGAGGAAGAACACAAGGGCAAAACTCGAGCTCTATAACGGCCAGGTTTCAGTGTAGTCAACAACAAAATTTAATGTTCTGCTTTGGCAAACCCCCTCAGCCCTGCCCTATTTACTGGAAGTGTTCTGGGCGGCGATGGGATGTCCCAAGACTTGGAAGTGGTGCAGGCATCAATGCTGTCACCTCATCGAGAGAGGAGTTTGGGATATCACCCCTGAAGCAGGGTGGACGTGGGTAGAAAGCCAGTATAAACTCCAGCCAGCTAGGATTTATTCTATGTATTAAATCCTTTCAAGCCTAAGACGCTGCACAAGGAATTTGCAGAGGACAGGTTTACCACACCTTGCCACAGGACAGGGAAATGCCCCAACCCCTTGTGGAACATCTCCTGCTCCCCTGGCTTTGGCCAGCCACTGAAACCAGCAGCATTGTTCTGTGGTACTTCTGCACAGTTTTACATCAGGCCATTCATTTTAAGCCCCAAGAAATCAAGGCAATTGCAACTTGCTTTGGTTCCAGATCTGCTGGGCTGTGAGTGTGAGCCAAGAGGACTCGTGAAGACTCTCTTGGTGAGAAAGTTCTCCCCTCCCCTGCTGCATGGCATTTCCTTGTAGGGAGAACTGCAGAGCTGAAGGCAGAGGGAGCCTTAGCTACAACAATTAATTATGTTTGAATGACTCTCTTTCTTCGTGCTGCCAACAATGAAACAACCACTGGTCTGAATTGCACATGAGATTGGGGCAACCTGGGGCAGCTGCACACTGGGCTGTGCACAGCTCGGTCATCATAAGACATGGCAAGGAGCAGTGGGATAGACAGAGGAACAGTCTAATCACTGAGAAACTGTCAGCCCTGCTGAAGTTACACTATATGCTCGAGTTGGAGAGGGTCTATTTACCTTCGTGCGTGTGGAAGGACCTGAACCTACAGTCCTGCCATTGCCTGTTTATCCAGAACAGGTCCAATTTGGGCAGTGCACATGCCTTGATTTGAGCATTTAAACCAAAACAGGAATGGCTTTTTTTGGTGGGAAAAACCCCACAAACAACAAAAAGCCAACAACCAAACAAACCAGGAAAGTTTTGTACAAGCATTGCTGGAGGCTCAAAGGTGTTAGCCCAAAGCCGAGCACATGGAGAGGGGAGGGAATTTGCTGGCTCCACTGGTGACAGCTGGCAGGTCCAGCTGTGCCTGCAGGGTGACCAGGGGCAACTCCAGTGGGGACTGGGACAGGTTATCCCTGCTGTGGGAGCCACCACTCATCCTCGCCTTATCTACAGGATGCTTTGTTGGAGCAGCTGAAGTGGCGAGGACAGAAATGCAGAACCACCCCCCCCGTAAGTGCCAGTTCGTGGTGCCACTGCCTGTGGGTGGTACCACCCCACACCTCCCAGCACATTCACCTGCCTGCTTTTTGGCTTAGGTTAAGGGTGGAACCATCCCAGCACACACCCACACCAGGCTCCTCATTCCCAATGCATCAAGCAATTGGGATGTCTTTAAGTATCATTTTCAAGACACAGATTGCATGGACACCTATGGCAAACTGCTGTATGTATCTTAAAGCCAGACTGAGTGCTTGGAGCAACTTTTTCCCATGGTAAAATACTCGGTTAATTGATAATCCATGAGTGTGCATCAAATATAGCAATCATTTAAAAATAATAAAACAAAAAAAAACTCTGTCTAAAAAAAGCCACGACCCTTAAAAGATATTTTCAATGACACTTATTAAAAATGAAAGAATGCTTCTAAGTATATCTGCCTTTATTCTTTCTTGAAGCTCAGAAATAGCAAAACCGGCCAAAGCTAAACAAGACAACAATTTTTGCTTTCAGATGAGTGAAAACCTGTATGTTCCCCAAAATGATTTTGATACATCTTTTTGGTGTAAAAATACATACGTTTTTCTTGTGTAGTGTGAACTCCCCCTCCACAGTTTTAGTCTCCTTCCCATTTTCCGGGTGAACCTGCACATCAAAACAAGAAAAAGAAAAAAAAAAATCGATTCTCCAATTTTTTTGCACTTCTCTAACAAGGACCAGTCTCACCTGATGAAATACCTACAGAGCGTAACTGTAAATTTTATCGTGTACCACACACACTTGGTCGATTGAGTAACAGCCACGAGCTCTCAGAAATCAATCTGTATTTATCACGTAACCCAACCGTTCCCAACAAAGAGCGGGGCGTGTTTTCCAAGCGTGTTTTCCAAGGGATCTGTGTGTGTGTGTGTGTGTGTGTGTGTGTGTGTGCTGGAGAACATTCTGACCGCAAACGGAGCTGATTATCGATATCATTATGCTGCAATCACGCCAGTGGAGAGGATCCAGTAAATCAGATCCAACTGTCCACCCACTCGCAGCAAAGAGACCAAAACCTGTCCAATCTGGGAAGGAGGAACAGGTGGCCTCATTTGCAAAGGAAAGGCTGCTCCTGGCACTGCCCTCGCCGCACATCGATACTCACACGCGTTTATTAAACGCAGAAACTCCCTGCTTTGTGGGCAGCGCGTTAAAGACGCTCCCGCTGCACGCACCGATATAAAATCTGACACACAGGTCTCCTCGTACACCCAGCAAACAACCTGGGACTTCCTAAGTGCTGCCATAAGTTTTCACCCTTTTCATGTTTCTAATGGCTGCTGACAGTGGCGTGCAGCCTCCGGGGCAGCTCTGCCCAGCCCGTGTCCCTGCAGCTTGGAGGTCTGGCAGCAGCTTGGAGGAGGCTCCTGCTGTGCCGACGTGGGACATCCTCTCTTCCCACCGTGGGCAATGACTCCCGTTGTTGGACACTGCCGCCTAGCTGGGGTCCTTACCTGGTGGGTCTCAAGGGATCCTTTGTGTCCCACCCAAGCGATAATTGCTGCCTCTTCAGATTTTAGAAATGGCTTTAACTTGAAAGAAGGTGAGTTTAGATTAAATTTTATGAGGAAATTCTGCCATGGGAGGGGTGGGCAAGCCCTGGCACAGGTTGCCCAGAGAAACTGTGGTTGGCCCATCCCCGGAAGGGTCCAAGGCCAGGTTGGACAGGGCTTGGGCTTGAACAGCCTTGTCTAGTGGAAGATGTCCCTGCCCATGGCAGGGGATGAAACAGGATGGACTTTAAGGTCCCTTCCAACCCAAACCATTCTATGATTCTATGAAATTTTGAATACTGACTGCAGAGGTTTCCTTTGTTCTGACATGGTGGACATCAGTGGCCAGGGCATGAACAGGAAGAAATATCATATTTCTTTGAACAGAGTGTTAAGGAGAGAAGTTAGAGGACATATTTTTGTCCAGTGCTATGGCTCACTCTGTGGACAGCCCTGGAAGGGCACTGTGTGGTCTAACCATGGTCCACCATTTACTCCTGGCCACTTAGCCACCACACAAGGAAGGACTGAGAGACCAGCCAGGGTCACAAAAGAAATGGCACTAAGAAAACTCAGATCTCACGAAAGTTACCTTCCATAGTTACCTTACGTTGGAAGAACAGGCATAGAGAAAAAGTACACGTGTCAATCAACCTATTTTGGCAGCAGGTACTGGAAGATGCTGCTGTGAATTCAGACCCAAACAGCTGCATCACCTGCTCACACATGACTGATCTTTCAGCTGTGGGTATTGTAATGACCAGGCTATGAATCTTCAAACTCAAGGTTAATTCCTGTTTGCAGTAATGGATGGGAAAAGCTGAAAATCCATCAAAAATACAAATAGGAGGAAAATGCCTCTGAAAGCAAATGTCTTGAGAAAGTACGAGGTATTAAATGAAAGGCAGGTACAGTAAGCGCTGTGAGCTCTTGAGATTCGAGTATGTCCTTTTTCCAGAGGTACCTGAAGGAGAAGATGAAAACCAGCTGAATGTTTTAGAAGGAAGGTTATACCAGCTGCCCTCTAGCAGGAGCTTCTCAAAGGCTCCAGTCTCAGGGACATCTCTATTGCTTGTTATCTAAAGGGAGAAAATGTACAGGATTTAAAAGTACAAAACATACAAGGCTGGCTGGGATAGACAGAAATTGCAGTTATGAGCCCAAGTAGTAAATAATAAGAAAGAACAGTGATCTGTGGAGCCATTAAGTCCTTATTTTCCTAGCTGCAGATGGTTTTGCCATACAGTTGCTTTCACAAGCATAAAACAGCTGTGTTGAAGTCTTGGTACTGAGGTTGCAAGCCCAAAGATCTATAGAAATGTGACAAATCTGGAGTGTATGCATAGCCCTTATTCTCAGGGCTAAAAGAATACTTCTGAAGGTTGAAAACTCCAGGAGAAAATGCTCTATAAAGAGGTTTAAGGACCTATCTGAAGAGGAAAGAAGGCATTTGCCTTAACAATGATTCACTTTTAATTGTTTTGTGTGATTTCAATGCACGGAAACTCATTTGGGAGAGGGAGAGTTTGCAAAGTCCCCTTGGTTAGTAGCAGTGTGTGCTTTAGAATTTAACCTGTAAACTGCTCCTCATAATACCCTGTAATGGTTTGCTGCTCTCAGGAGCACAGCGGGCAGCTGGCCACATAAATCCCACACGAGAGAGGTGACCCTGTTATGATTCAGCACATGCCATGGACGAGAGAGATCCTGCCTCACTCATAAACCCAACCATTCTTCCCCAATCGTCTGCGATTTGCAGCCGTCATAAAACCCACCCCGACCACACTGAGCAGGCAGGGGGGGTATTTCTGAACGTGAAGGTTAAAGACACTCACAGGTCCATCCCTACGGCTGGCGTGCCAAGAGAAGTCAGGAATCCACAGCAATCACCACCAAACAGCACGGAACAATGAGGAGCCCCTCCAGAGGGGCGAAGGACCTCCTGGAAGTTGCGGAGTTATGTGCCACTGTGCTGTACAGCGCTGGGAGATGCTGATAAACTTTGCAGCCAATACACCCAGGAGGACCAGCGGGAACACTTACTTTCCACAACAGCCTCTGGAGTCTTTAACACAGAATATAATATTTTCACCCCACTCAATGTCTCGCCACCCTCCTCTCCAAGGCAAGCCATACCGATGACATCTTCCTTATCATCAATAAAAATGATGTACAGCAGACTGTGGAGTTATTCAACAAGCAATTTCCAAAGATCACCTTTACTACAGCGTATAAAACAAATCCAGGACTTCCTTTCCAGGATGTCAGAATTTTATGGAGCATCAGCTGTACACTCACAGCTCCCTGGTATGAAAGGAACAAGTGCTTCACGGAGACCTACGGTGCTTTGCTTCCCATGACCATGCAAAAAGTTGCCTGTGATGAGGATTGATGCCAAAAGCATCACAGAGGTGATGCAAGAGGTGGCAAACCATTTGCCAAACACACCTAAAAGGAGCTGAGCAGACATTGCTGTCTACCCGCTCATCTCTCCTGAGCCTAAAGACCACCCTTGATGGGAACAGCCCCACCAAGCTCCATGGGCACACATAAGCTCGGCTATTGATGAGGTTTTTTCCCCAATTAATGTCATTAGAACCGAAAAGATGCCCCCCAGGAATCGATGACATAAATCCCTCAGACGGATGGAAGTTTCTTTCCAACAAAACTGAGCAGCACAGATGATTGTTTCTGCCACCCGTGCGTCAGTGGCGGCAACCTAAAGGCTAAGGACAGACTGCTCAGGGAACTCCTGAATCGAGGACTGAACCCCGTCTGGAGACCACAGGGCTGATTTGTGACTCCACAGATGGGTCATAAAGAGTCCAAAGGCAGACCAGAAACACACCCGTTGCTCTGCTGCTCTGAAGAAGAAATATTTGCCCCATCACTTTTTTCCTGTCAGTGCCTCCTCTCCCATAGCTGTGTTTTCAAATCCAGGGACATCACCGTTATTCAGGAATAGGCCCTCCAGCAAAGATGAAATAAAAGTAAAATGACCAGCACAGCACTGACCAAGGACATAGAACTATGTTACGCTGGAACTGGAACAAACAACAGTTTTCCTGTGATTTCAGTATCCTGCAATTTGCATCATGCTTGGAAAGAGTAAATAAAAGAAAATTAGCCCAAAAGAGTCAAAATTAGATTAAAAAATAGGATACCTTATCAGTTATCTTCTGCATTTTAGAGTGCAGGTAGTAGAATTTACTGCACGGAAGAAAAGGTGAATGGATTTGCATTTAAGTTTCATAATTTTTAAGGTCCCCAGTATCCAACCCTCCCTTTAAAAGAGCCCTAGTGGACAATAAACTCTTTTAGAAAATATACAGCAAAGCAGCAGCGCCCAATAAACAGACATAAAATGAGGCTGCTGTAATGTTTCAGCTGCTCACTTCCTTTGATACAGGCAGCTGGCAGCAAGACATCTGAAAAGGCGGAGGAACAAGTAACTTCTAATGGATAAATATATATTTTTTCCATACCATATGTGTTTTAAACATCCGTAAGTGCACACGCTCACACACGTGTACTGATGGGATAAACTTAGAGGGCAAACAGGAGTGAGTAGTCACCAATATAGATAGTGAGCCACCATTAAGCATTTAAAATAATTACAGCTTTTAAACCATGGAAACAAGGATTTTAAAAGAATATTTTTGGTACATTTTTCTCTAGAATGAAAACTTCTCAGCCATTTCCTCCTGAGTGAAATCAGAATCCACCAGAGCTTTTATATTGTACAAGGAAAAGAGACAAACATGTCACCAAATTTACCCCCCAGAAATGGCCCAAGAAAGTGATTTCTGAGAATATCTCAGCACACAATGAGATTTTTTTATTTCTTATTGATCAGGGGATGCATTTCCACACACTGCTTTTGTGTGAAGCCGTGGAAGGATGTTCTCCTGCCCATAGAGAGTCCTGACGTGCAGAGGGGAGATGCAGCTGCCCCTCTCCCTGCTCTCCCCATCTCCTGTGCAGAGCTGTGCTCCCAGCTCTGTCCCCAGGAACCTCCAAGGGGAACAATCGGATGGACAGCCCTTCACAAGGACCTTCTCCATGAGATGCTCACACAGGAATCAAAGGATATTCATTCTCCACAAAAGCCAGTTTCCACTGCAAGCCTTTCATTCAACAGACCGAGCTGACCTGACTTCATGCAAAATAGCCCTCAGCCTGTGAATTGCTAAAGAATTAAAAAAAAACCCTACCAAAAATAGTTTGAAAAAGGAATCACTGACTTATTTGCATTAAAATCTCCTCCAGTATTCACCATAAGAAACCAAAAATCCATTATGCTTTCTGCTTTGGCCTTGCCTTCCTCCTCCTCCTTCCTTCAGCTCAAGAGCCCTGGGAAGTCCACACATCCTGGGCCATCCCATCCCCATCCCCAACATCACTGAGTGCTGCAGGATGGGAGGGGTTTTGGGTGGTCCCAGGGAGCCCATATCAATTTTATCAGGCACCATGTGTGTCAGTCTCTACCTGTATCTGGGTACAAACCCATCCCAGGGCAACCAAAAAAGAGAATATTTTCTAGAAGAAAAAAACCCCAAAAAACCAAATATTATCTATATTTGGCTTGAAGACACAGTCAAATGCTTTTGTGGTTCTTTTGGCACCTGGACATATACAAAGGAAAAAACCCACTTTCTCCTGCATATGGTTTCTTCCCTGATTATATTTTTATCTGATTTATGCCATAAAGGTACAAGTCCTTGAGGTCTTTCCCCATTTACAGCACTTATTCAGCTCTTATTTTCACAGTTGTGCACTAAAAACAAAAATAAACAAAGCCCATGTCTTTTCAGGTGTCTATTCAGCAGGATGGGGAGTCACTAATCCACAGGGGCTGCTGTGCCACTGCAGGAGCAGTTTATTCTGGTGCTCTGATCAGTGATCCCTGCCTGGGCACTTGCCACTGCATGGAGATGCTGTGAGGCTGGAAGGGACCTCAGAGGCTTTGAGAGGTGGGGACTGGTGAATTAACTGGTGTCAACAAACAGATTCAACACTGAATTTTCTCATTCTGAGATGATATTTGCCTCAGTAGCCTTTAATAGCAGGGCAAGCCTAAGGCATGGATGGAATACACACAAGCACACAAAATATCTGCAACTCATGATAAAAAAAAATAAAAATTATAAAAGCAACCTTAAGAACAAAAGCTTTTCAACCTTTGGCCATTGATTTCTCCATGAAAAAGTGTCCCCCTTGCAGTGTTGAATGTCTGATGGATTTGTGCTGACAGGAGCTGTGGTTCAGGAGGGTGACACTGAGTGGGCTGCGCTACCTTGGAGGTTCTGGGGATGCTCTGAGAGACCAGGCAGGTCTGAGAGGGCTCTGTGTGACCATGGGAGACCCCCAGGTCCACGAAGAGGAGACCTGAGGACCTTGCAGGTAGACCTGGGAGTTAACCAGGACACCAGAGGCTCTTTCACATGGTTGGAGAACATGCAGGGCAGCATCGTTGGTTCCTCCAAGGAACGTGCAGGACTCTGTACCTTCCTTATGTGCTGCTGTAATTATTACTGCTCTCTTAATCGTGTTATGCAAATAGGCTGAGAGGGAAGGAGGGAGAGGAGGCAGGCAGAATAACTGAGGAGTAAAGGGTAATGCTTTTGGGTGGTTACGACTTTGCTCTCTGATTAAAATTCCTGGAATTCTCAATTGTTTCTTATCAAAAGGCTTAGAAAGGAAGATTTTTCTTTTAATAAAAATAAATGAAGAAAAATGGATCTCTCATTTCCAAGGGATACAATGGAGATCACCTTGTAGTCTGGCAGCAGAATTGATATGATTTGCATTACCAAGGATGACTAAATGGAGTGTTAAATTATCTCAAAAAAAAGGAAGATGTAAATTGATATTCATGACATCAACAAGGTTAGAAAGGGAAAAAAAAAGATAGTGAGTCTTTCCATGTCTTCTTGTACTATACAAGCATCAATCTTATATTCCATGGGCACTACACTTCTCCAAAAGGCATCTTCTGCTTTTGTGTGACATCTCTAGGAAATGACTTGCAATTATATACACCAGCACTGAAATGTGATGCTGCAGCAATCAGCATTGGCTGTAAAAACACTGATTATTTCTGATAAATTCTTTCAAATTTTTGCATTCTGAACGCACATAGAAAGTTTAGCGAGCTGTAAATTTGATTTTGGAATAAAGTTTCCTCGTGGGAAAGAGTCCTCAAGGACTGCAAAAACAGAAACCTATTGTGTTGTTTAGACACCAATTCCTACCAAAAGAGTTATTTCTGGCCATGGTGCTGACACTAAATGCTTGTAAAATCATCATGCAGGTGTCATTCACCTTCTGGACCAAGGCACGGTGGGGACACAGCATTGTCACCAGAGCTCTGGTCCTCTGTGGCCTGGACGCAGTAAGGATTTCACTTGGAGCACACAAATCCCTTCCCGACAGCACAAACAATCCCTGTGTTGAGGGTCTCCATTGCCTGTGCTCTGTCTTTCAGGATTTGTGAAGGATTTTTCCCTAGTTGCAGTTTTCACCTTTCCCTGCAGATCTGCAATTTTTTCAGCTCTCTGGTAGGAGCACACACATCTCTGACCATTTGGGAGTTGTTTTCCTCCTCACTGTCCAATACTAAGAAAAATCAGGAAAGGACATCAGAATGAGGAAAGGATGTCAGCATTTTGTTAATGTCACAGCAAGGTGAGAGGTGGAGCAAATGTAACCCTGAAGTGTCAAATAAGATTGTCTAGTTCTTTTTATTCTTTATTAAAAGAAGGTGCAAATGTTTTCTTTAGATTTAAATACAAATCTTTGAGTACTTGAGGATGGCAATACTGACTCACAGTGAGACCCTTCCTCATACCCAGACTTGCTGGATCTCCACTGAAATACATCCAGCCCATTAAATTTCTTGTTCACCTCACTGCCAAGACCCTGACTTATAAGAGCCTATTGAAAAATGGCTTTTTAATTCACAATATCAGTGAAAAGGTTTCAGCTCTTTATCCTCCAATACTTCTGTATAGGTGTTTATTATTACACTTTATGTAGATGCTAACTTTAGATTTGCAGATGTGCATGTATGAATAAAATATTGGGTAGATGAGATCACAGATTAGGGCTAACAAACGCAGTAGCGATTCTTTCATTTGTAGTAACACAATGACCTTCTTTGCATTGCAAATTCCGCTATATTTGGGTCGGGGCGAGGATATGAAATATGTAATATCAAATAAGGATCTATAATAAACAAAAGTAGATATCTGAGGAACAAGACATCTGAAATTCCCCTTGACTTGGACATGACAATGTTTGACGTTTCGGTGTCGTGCTGCCCTTGCTGGGCTCTCGGTGACCCTCGGGGTTCACCCTCTGCTGTCCTCAGATGACCTGTGAGTGATGGATTTGATGGGAGCGCTATCTCACACAGTGTTCTCGTGTCGGGAAGAGCATCATTTGCTGCAGAGCCCTTTCATGCTGGTGGGCATTAGTGACAATCAGCCCCGGAAAGTGCCCAGTGGCTCAGTGTGCTTTGCAGGGAGATGTAAAAGGCTGTATTTAACAACGTGTCCATTAGTGGACCCCAGATGAAAGCTGAATTAAACACCTGCATTCAGATGCTTCTAAACAGTGTTTCCTGCTGTACTGACAAGTCATACCTAGTTATTTTCCGTGAAGGATATTATCCCTTTAGAGGAAATCTGTCAGAGACAGATCAGTTCAATATTCTCCATCCATGAATGGTAACACAAAGATACCAACCGAGTGCTCTGTGCAGGCTTGGGAGTGTCTTTGCACATTCCTGTCCCCAAATGTCACCCTTTCATAAAAGAAACTGTCCTTTTAAACCCCTATCATGAGAGAGCAACAGGAGGGAGTTAGAGAAGCGCAAGCACTCAGAAAGATGCAAGAGAAAGTGAAACTATTGCTTTGCATCTGGGATGAGAAATGTTTGCTGTCAACCAAAATACATTTTACCTGCTGTCCACAAATATATATCCAATTAATTGCTGAAACCAGAAAAGGAAGAGTCCCCCTAGATAGTGCTACACTCTAATCTCATGTGCTGTGTTCACTGTATTTTTAAACCTAGCACTTCTTTCTGATGAATAGTCCTTGGCTGCCCTTCATGCTGGCAAAGGACTTTGAATGTCAACCTTTATTTCGCAGTGGTCTTTCACTCCAGATGTTCCCCTTTTGGACATTCCTGATCCACGTTTAGCACCTCAGTTTTTGGTGCTACCCACAGATAACCAACGCTAAGGCAGTTATCAAGCCAAACATACGCTCAGCCAACGCGCAGTCAATTATTTTAATATTGTCTTTTAAATGAATCACTCTAATCGTTCTGGCTGCATACCTCTGAGGCCAAATTAACTTGTCAGTGTCTTTTGTGTTTTAAGGGTCAGTTTTTGAAAGGTCTCAGCAATGGCCCAAATCTACTGCCATTGAAATCAATGGCAAAACTCCCGGGATCCTCACAGGAAGCAGGTTTTGGCAAGTACGGAGCATTTATGAAAATTCCAGCCTTGGGGACAAAATGTCCTCAATGTTTCAGTGGTGCCCTCCTCTGTGGCATTAAAGAGACATCTACCCATGACACAGACACAGAGGTGCCTTCTCTGTGCTCCTGCTCTGTGTGGAGACATCATTCTCATTTGCTTTCCACATTTGCCTGAAGTAATTCCCTTCTCCTTCCCCAACTGATGGCCTAACTCTTAGATTATTTCTTTTGCAGTTATTTAAACTGCACATTACAACAGCCTGAATTTTACCATGTTGATGAAAGCGGAGGTTTCGCCCTCCTCCTTTTTTTTTATTCTCCTTTTATTCATTTTTCCAAAGTGATGCAATCCTTCCCAGTTTAGAAAAACCTTGCATTTACCTGCTGTTTACCCCATCTTTCACTTCATTAAATAAAACCAGGCTTAACACCAAACTGACACACCAGTATTTTTCCTTCAGCCAGCACAGACTCCATGCAACCCTGTGCACCACCAGCTTCCTTCACACTTCTTTTCTAAGCAGGATTTTGTGAGGCTCTGGAGCTGACCTGTTCTAAAACGCAGATGGATTATAAATGCTGCCTTTCCTCTAATGACCGGGTTTGTAATTTGAATAAAGAGGCAATCAAGCTAACAGTGGTTTGGCAAATATCCTCCCCAAGGCATCCAGATTTCAACCTTGGGTGCCCAAGGCTGGAAGAACAGAGCTACTTTCTTTTTTATTTTCTTTTTTTTTTGCAGAAAGCAAAGTGTTCTTTTCACCCATCTATTCCTGTTCTGTATTTTATAGCAGCAGTTAAGATCCCCAAACTGGAATGTTGTGCCATGTGCCAGGACCAAGAAGGCAGATCTTGCCCAATGGCAATTTTGAAAGATTACTTAAAAGTTTAAATAAAAAACAGGGATACGCAAACTAAAGGCAAGATCAGGGTTTATTTATTAAGGAAAAAAGACCTTGGAATACTTATCACACAAAACTGCTCAATATGGAAACTCTTTTAAAAAGCATTGCTGGTTTGCATGGGCAGTAAATTTAGACTTTGGACCACTCAAAGTCACAGCAGAAAAGCAGTTCCTGAGCAAATCCTCACCTGTGGATGTTCCAAGTTTTGATTTTTGGTTTTTTCCTAAATGAAATTCTGAGTTTCTTAGTTGACTCTGGAAACATGAATTTAAAAAAAGAGGTGCTCAGTGCAGAACTGTGCACACAGAACGTTACTGCAGGACATTAGAATGTCAGCTGATACCTCCGGTGTTGATATCATGACTTATTTTGGAGTTGCCCAACCAGGTAAACAAGCCAAAAGATGACAAAAATTAGAAATCCAGGCTCTGATTCAGAGACTTGTAAAAACTATCCTAAATACAAGAGTTTAGGTCTTCTACCCTTTATTTCAAGGGACTTACACATTTTCTCGCCTCTATTTCTCATGTCACTTCATCAGGGCATAAGGGTTGAGGATTACTGGTAACTGTCAGCCACTTGTTCAAAACATTTGTTCTCATGTCTCCATTCTAAACTCCATCCCAAACACCCTATCATAGAATCATAGAATTGATCGGGTTGGAAAAGACCTCAGAGATCATCAAGTCCAACCCTTGGTCCAACTCCAGTCAGGTTACCAGATCATGGCACTCAGTGCCACGTCCAATCTCACTTTAAAAACCTCCAGGGACGGTGAATCCACCCCCTCTCTGGGCAGGCCATTCCAATGCCTCATTACTATGCCATGGTGGTCTCAGTTACAGAGGGCAAAGGCAGTGGAAGACTCTCCCCAAAGCCCTGGCCTTGGCTCTGGAGCGAGGAGCTGCACCTTGTGGCTCTCCATCACCTCTTTGCTGTGGTTAAAGCCCTGGAAGGTCTGGATCTGGGTCTGGTTCTCTCCCAGTTAGCACCTGCAGGAAGGCTTCTTGGTTTTCCCGATAACAAACCACTATTCATAACCCGCTGGCAACTGGCCTCGTTTCCTGATGGTTATCAGAGCCGGGAAATGCCCCTCCGTCCCTCCGGAGCACGGTGTCCCCTGGTTTCCAGTTTCTCCCCAGTGGCTCCGGGCGTATCTCACCCTGAAGCTGCTGTAAACAGCAGGGGGACTGCGGGGCTGGGCTGCAAAACGCAGCTGACAACATTTAAATCAACGTGTCAAGCGAGCCAGAAGCAGTTTGCCTTTACCAAAGAGCTGGAACAGCCAGGATGCAGAGAGTAGAAATATCACATCGATTAAAAATAAACAGAAAAAAAACCCCCAACAACATAATTTTGAATATTTCTATATCGAACACAGATATGGCAATCACCCATTTAATTTATTTTTCATTACCAACAAGACCATCCCCTACCAGCACACACAGAGAGAAAAGGCAGGCGATTTATTCTGAAACATATTTCTCCTGAACTGACCATGACCTCACGAGGTGTATATTTCTCTCCACTTGACATTATCACAGAGTGAAAGAGTAGTTTTACCTTGCACATAAGGCTTAAAAAGAGTAAGTCATTGATCTCGGTTTTCATTTCTGCCACAAAGGAATGCACAGGCATTTTTTCTTCCACAAATGCGGATTTGGGTAAAAGCCAGCTGTACTCCCCTGGTAATATACACCCCCAGTTTGTGTGTGACTGGCAACTGATGCTCCTGCCTCTGAAAGAGGAGAGCAGTGGCATTTGTCATGGCATGCCTCTGACATTTTCCACAGCAAGGGGCAGATAATATCAAAGTCTTGCTCATCCATTCAACTTCCCGGCAAGAAACAGACTTCAAAAAAAAATAAACCCAAGGAAAAATAGACTGTTAGGCACTTGTCCTAAACGCTCTAAGAAAAGGAAAAAGCATTTATAAATGTGTCTGACTGCAGGAACGGGGTTTATCTTTGATTTGTCCTTGTTGGTTCTTGGCTGTGCAATTACACCCCCTCCTCTCCTAGGGCAGGGCTGGCTCCAGGGTCCGGGGGGAGCCACGGGAGGTTTGGATTTGGTTCTGCAACACCCCCCCAACAAATTCTCCACACCGAGAGTGAGACACGGTGTTTGAAAGCTTTAATGTGTCACCTCTCAGCAATGAAAAGAAGCATCAGCAAGGCTGAGCATCCCATGGGGTCCACTTATTACAAAGTCCCCACGCACCAAATCCCCATGGCAATTGGGAGAACAAGAGGCTCTGCTGCAGCTTTTTTAAGCATCCCCAAATCCATGGGGGCAGCACGACGACCGCAAGCTGTGCTACAGAGACACGCTGCTGAGAGAAGTACCTTGAAATAGCTTAATAGCTGAAGTTTAATTCCTAAAAACGCATCAATTCCCCAGAAGAGTAAATGTTCAGTCTGTCTAATACCCCGTCCTGGGGACATCCGGGTGGACGAGCACCGTTTTGTGTTAAACACTTGCACTGTCAGCCCGTTTCACCAAGCAGGGGCTCGATTGCAATTCACTGCCGAGCTGCAGCTCCTGCTGCGGAGGGAAGGGAGCCAAAGGCCACCAATGCCACTGGCACAGCTTGGAGTGCCTTGGGTCGAGTCCACTGGCACAGCAGGGTCTGTCCGGCTCTCTCTTGACCATCCCATTAATATTTCTTTCCTTTCCAAACCGTGGCACTTGAAAGCAGTTCTGTAGCACCAACGGGCAGCAGAGAAGCCTTTCACAGCTAAGGCACCGTTCTTTTTATTAAATCTCCTACCGTTCATTTCCTAATAAAGTCCATTTTACTCTGAGTAGTTTCCATGAATTTGTGCTTGACAATTCACAACAGTTGCAACCTGAAGCCATAATTCAGCCATTTAAACTCGCATTAAAATGATAAATCCAGAGTCTCTTAATCTTTGCCCTAACCCTCTGTGAGTTCAGGATGTAGTTTTGAATTCCCTCATTACGATCAACTCCTTCTTTCATTTAGTGCATTTAGGCTGCACACCCATAAAGGTTTTTACCACCCATGCTAACCTTTTCATCCTGGGAGCAGTTTCACTGAAGCCTACAGCATGCAGAACTGGCCTTAGTTTGTAAAGTCACCGCCACAGAAATTCCATTTCTGTGTATATGTGGCTTTTGATGCCTATGAACATGTTAAACTGCAAATACATAATTATCAAATAGTAATAATCCCACATAATCTGCATGTTTGGTGCGTGTTCATGAATAGAATATACATCTACAATTTAGTTGCAGTTCCTAAAGTAGGGAATCCAAGATTTAAACAGGGAACTAACACTATAGATAGATGTCAAAAGAAGGCAGATGCAGAAAAATGACCAGGACCTGAACCTCAATGACCTACCATCTAACAATATAAATATTAGAACACCCAGTGACAGAATTCCTGCATAACAAGCACAATAGAATGCCACAATAACAAGGAAATAATAGTGTGCTAACCTGCAGTAAATCAAATTAAACCTTCTCCACTTGAATGTTTTTGCATGGATGTGTGTTTTGCAGGTAGTTACTTTACTTAGCATTACAAATTTGAGTTAGAGTATGGTGCATATAAGCACATTCATATTTCATGAGCCTCTATGTAGCTTCATAGTATTATCATGTAAGTGGTATAGATTCCTTTCCTGGCTGTAATGCCGGAGCGTTTCCATTTTAATGATCCCTGATATTATGCAGACTACAGGAATTCACAAGATCATCAGGACTCGAGCCTTAGAAATTTCCCCATTGTGGTTTTTTCCCTCGCTGGCTGTTCTGTTTTTTACCTCAATTTTTTTCACACGGGGCAACATCCCCCAGCTAAACTCTTTGCCTGATTTTGGCCAACCCTGTAGCACCTTGGTGCCACCGCAGGACGATGGGTGGCCGGTGGGTGGGGTGCCACGGGGCAGAGCGCTGGGCTCTGGCCAGGTGGGAGCGGGTGGCCTTCAGGGACTCAGCACTGTGGGATTTACCCCGTCTGCCTCTCGGATGGCTGAGCTTTCTGAGGGGGAATCAAAGGAGCTTTGGCTGGATGTAAATGATGTTTTCATATGGTAATATATTGCTTGGCTTGGACCGGGCGAGCAGTGGCACGAGGTGCACTGGGGACATAAAAGAAAACAAAAATCCTTGCACTGAAGGATTTATAGCCTAAAAGAACGAGCTCTGGATCCTCTCCAAGGTAAAAAAACCCAAAACTCTTGGGAATATATCTCAAGATACATTTGAGAGAAAGATTTTCAGGATGTTATGCCTCATAACATTAACATCTGGGAAGCTCTTGGGTTGGTTGCAGGGGGACCCTCCTCCTGGTGCTCACCTTGCGACAGCCCTGCAGCACAGGCTGTGCAGGTCAGGCTGTGTAGGGGGAAGATGTGCAGCTGTACAACTGTAAAACTGCTGAAAATTAGAAAGCGTTGTATGTAGAAGCCAGTGCTGAAGTTTTTGGGCTTCCTTCTCTATGCCTTCCCAGTGGGAGATGGGTCAGGAACAGGGACCTTGAAATGTGCCACTCATTGGGTCACATTCATTACTCATTATGGATGCTTAAATTGATCCTAAAAGTAAAAAAAACCCACAAACCAACCAAAAAACCCGCTCTCCTTTACTTCCAGGTGCTCTAAATCAATGCAGCATTTGGCCTTGGCACTGCAGTCTCCTGGGTGCAAACCTATCTGCGTCCATGTTTCTGAAGGGATTTGCCTCACACTGAGCATTTGTTTTTGCTCAGATGCAAGAAGCGGTTTTGCCTGGAGCCCTTGCCAGGCTCTGGTTTCGCTTGTGGCATTGCTGGGTCAAACTGCCTACAGCAGGGTGGCTGCTGCTGGGGTCACACATCGGGGCATGGCCACGGCTTCATGGCCCACTGCCACGTACAGATTCCAGCAGAGTCCACCTCTGTGTTGAAAAAGGGAAGAATTTGGCCACAATGTCTACAACATTGTGCATAACCCGCATGGAACACAAATCCAGCTCAGTGGCGCATGCATTATCGCTAACAGGACATTACATGCCATCTATGTGCTTTTACCGTCTTCTAAAACAACACGACTACGCCAAATGTACAGGTGGGGTTGGGATTTACAGGAATGTTGAGCCCGATGCCTCTCTGAGAGTAAAATCCCTACAAGCAAGATTTCAGTGGAAACAGCAAGACCCAAAAATAAGGCTTGCTGAAGAGGACAGGCTGTCGAGAGGATGCCCTCTTTATTACCTGCACGCTGAGCACACTCTGTCAGCGTTTTATATGTGACTAGATGGGCTTAAACAAACAAGAGCGTGGTGAAGAGCAAAAAAGCTGACAGAAAGAATGATTTAAGATGAATCATCCTTCAGCAGCCACTTAAGGGCTGTGTGGAGGCTGAGTCTGGGTAATTGGATCGCAGAGTCCACCCTGAGTGGCAGAAAGAGCTCCGGCCAAGCTCACAGCCAGGGAACTCAAAGACAAAAACACACCAGCAAGGCTTCCCAGGACACTGGTGGCCCTGGTGTTAGATGAGCTGGATCTGAACGCAAGAGGCTTATGTGAGACACAGAGAAGGTTTTAGGCGAGATGGATGTGCACACGCTGTGGGTTGCTTTAGAAGCACTCTCTGAGCTTTGCTCCTGCTGCAAAATACAAGGAGTGCCTCTTTGTTAGGGTTTGATTGCAGACCAGCAGCGCAACTCTGAGCTGTGCCGCTCCATCATCCCTGCTCTGACCTGGCTCACATGACACAGTGGTCCCCACGGATGCAAACGCCAGCATGAAACATCCCTGGAAGATGTGCTCCAGAGGCAGGCAGTGTGCTCCAGGGGCAGGCAGTGTGCTCCGGGGGCACACAGTGTGCTTCAGAAGCATGTGGTGTGTTCCCAGCACTAATGGACATTCAGCTTTTAGAGTTATTATCTGAGAGAACAATTCCTCAAAACTAGTACTGTCCCCAGCAGCAACTGTTTTACTCTGTAAACCTGCACTATTTCCCAACATAACCAAGCTACACTGTTGGTGCAAGAATCCATCTGGTGGTCACAAACGTCCCCAAAATGCACTCCTGAAGGGAAGCAGCTCGCTTGCCCTGTCCCTGTCAGACACTGACACAAGACTGGTGCATTCAGAGTGAAAAAGCCTCCTCTCTAATCTTAAGCACAAGTGAATGATCAGAGAGAGGACACAAATGTCACCTCTTTGATCCTCTTAGGTGTAGTTTCCCCAACAGCAGGATTGCCCCTGCTCACCCTCCTTGGAAGACCCTCACTCCCACAAAACCCAGCTCTATTCCACGGAAGAGCAGCAGTGATGGGAACCACGGGGTGGGCTCAGCCATGGCTGCTGAGGGGCTACAAAGCCCTCTGAAGCCCAGAGGGCCTTTTCGGCAGCCTGAGGTTATGTCTCCACTCTGACAGTTCCCCGGATTTCACACTAAGCACAACCTTCCAAGGACTGTTTGGTCAACAATGAAATTGTTTAGTGAAAGCAACCAACTCTGATAAATGCTGCCAACTCTGCCTGCCCTCTAGCACAGAAGCCAAAAAAAGGTGAAATAATAAAATATGACTATATATAGCCTGCGAGCATAAGAATGACGGAAAGGAGGAATGCATAAATAGCAACAGATTATTCTCATGCACTTTCTGGTAAGCCTGTTTATTAGACTAAACTAACAATAATGCTACATTAACTGATCCTACTATCCAGGGTTGTATCTCTAAAACAGAAGTAAAAATTCTATTAAATACCTCACAGGGCATTTGTTCTTGAATAAGCTGCCTTAATTAAGCAGCTGCTCTTTAATAATAAACCAGAGCCAAAGGTGTAGCATTACAGGTATAAAAACCATAAAGTAGAACCAAGACTCCACTATGGATCCAAGGAGACTCTCAGGAACACCAGTAATGTCTTGATTTAAACAAACATCATCACCCCCATCCCCCCAGCAGAAGAAAAATCAGAAGAGAACTTTTATCTCTATTCCTTTTTGTCTTCCCTGTATTTTCCTAAGAAGCACATGGCATTAAAGTAGGAATCACTGAGCTGCTGAGGCACCACGAGCTGGCTCCATCCCTCCTCTCCCAGTGCCCACCTCCAGGGTCACCTTTCACAGCCTCCTACGGCCACGTGAGCCCAAAGCAGCATTGAACACGAGGCCCAATCTGCAGCAAAACTTCCCCCAAATCCACCAAACATCATAAAGAGGAGCAAATATCAAACGATAAAATCACTCACGATGCACAAACACAACCAAGTTTCACCACGGCACCAGGAAGGTAATATTTGAAGTTTACAGAAAGCAAATTCAAGGAAGCTCTTAAGTCAATCAAAAGTGATTGTAAACGACTTTGGTCCAAATCTGTGCTCAAAAAGGTCACAGCTGGTGTAATTATCCTTGCTAGACTTAGCACGTGTTCCGCTGTACCCTTTGACTGCCAAGAGCTGAAGTGCACTCCGGATGCCGAAGTAACTGTCACGTTATGAAAATAAAAAAAGTAACTAAAAAAATTAGAGTGCAATGATGCTTCAAGTTAGAGTACAGGAAGTAATTTCTTTGGGAAAGGAGCTGGAAGGTTTTTTAAAACCAATCTCTCTGTCTCTCCTCCATGGAAGTTCCTGTCTGCAGCGACAAGCCCTGTCAGAAACATGAACCAGGATTCACGTTGAATGGGATCACATGTGAATGACAATATGATGGAAAGGGACTAAGAAACAAAACCTCAAAGATGCTAATTATATCTCAAAGGGAAAGTAAAATCAATAAACGCTGTTTCTAACACAGCGTAGCATCCATGAGGGAAGATGTCTGGTCTAAAACAAACAATCAGAAGCATCGCATTATGAGAATGGCAATTTCAGCGGAGCTTTGCTCATTAGGGGAATGAGCGTTTATTTATTGCCATCAGCACAGCAGCCTTTACCTGTCTGTGCAAATAACACGCCCTGGGCTGCTGTGCCCTGGTTCCACCCCGTGCTGAGGACAGGCAGCCCCAGGAGCTGCAGCCACACGGCCGTGCACGACTCCAAAGGCAAAGCCATCGAGGTTTTAGGGGCGACCTGCAGCACTCCTGAAAGAGGCAGTAATGAACTCCCGACCTATAGGGGGAGAGATGACTTTGGACAGAGGAAAAGGCGAGGGGAGAGGTTAGTCTGAAATGTCAGAAATATCAGCCGCAGAGAAATTCAGTGAGTGAATCAATGAGAACGGAGCTACCGGGTAAAAGGATTAAATGGCTCATAGAAGGGATACTCCACTGACCTCCAACAGGGGAAGGAGTTGATAATGAGATAAGTAAAGCTTATGAAGATAATAACAGCGTAATTATGGTCGAGTTCAAACTACTAAGTGCATATTAGGAAACCCCTGAGATATATATAGATATAAAAATCAGGGTAGCCAGTAGTAAATGATTACCTTTTAGTCCAAAGTGTAAGAGGCTCAAAAAGTACATCTGGATTTGAGTTTAACCTATAACCCAACACTGCGACTACATAAAACATTCTATGCTTCCTTTTCAAGAAACACGCAGGAAGGCACAGAGATGATGTAGTGATTTGTCCACTGCAATTTCTGCTGCCACCAGCCTGCAACGAGATGGGCATAAACTCATGGAGATATCCTGGGAGACAGTCTTTGCCTGATAAGCATGTCCTCCAAAGACCCAAACATGCTGAAGGAAGGAAGGGCAATGGGGCAGGATGAGTTTCTTCCCCAGTTCTTGTCCCAGCACCCGAAATTGTGATATACTGTAAGGGAACAGCATCTGTGGGGCTGAATCCTATAAAATCACCCCTTAGCTTCCTGCAAGTGACTTCTTTCCCAGAGCTTTATGTTTAGTTTCCCTGTTTTTGAATTTATTAAAAAAAAAGAAAAATGAAGCAAAGGATACCATCAGCGGCTGAAGATGCCAAATCAGACAGATTAGCCAACAGTGCATGACAAATTCTGCGTTTATTGGAAAAGCACAAGTAAGCTTGAAGGATCACATTTTTAGAGGGTCTTACTTCATCTCAGTCTCCCACATCAATCCTGCAATCAACTGACACTGCGAAGAGCAGGATTTGATTTCTTATCGTCTAATTTGCGGGTGCAAACAGCAGCATTACAGTGGGAAACGGAGCACTTACAGATCGACTTCGTTTATACTTGCTATTTGTGCTTACAAATCAGGGCAAGGCTTGATCTTTAAGTTCCGTAATTTCCTCCTGCAATTGGTTGTACTCACAAAATTGCACCTGCAGTTGATTGCCAGAGCAGATTTAAGGGCTGGTTCTGAAGATGCAGCCTGTGATTTCTGAAAAGCTAAATGTTGCAAGAAAGAGAAAAGAGAAAAAAACCAGCCCCCACAAGAATGGGAATCAGGTTTTAGCAGAAACGACAGGAACATTATTGGGGAAAATAAAAGTGACAGACATCAGAAGGTCTTAATAGATACAGAATACACTTGTACCTGGAGAATACAAACAAAACCCAGAGAAACACTCTTCTGAATAGCTGTCAATCAGAAACTGGCAATAAAAAAGCGAACTAAATAAATGCAGACCTCAAATATTAACATCTAAACTCAATTTGTCCCCATAAACAACTGTGCATTGCATCACGTACTTGCCCCTGTGCATGCAGGTGAGGAGCTTGTATGGACAAACGAAGGGCTGGAGCTGTAATTGGGTCATTGCCATGCAGCCCCCACCGTTCCACAATGAAATTAGGTGGATCACCAAGTGCATGATTCTGCATTTATACTGCTAAAAAATAGCCTTCCTTCCAGTAGCTTCTGTGGCTAAAAACCACTAGGATGTGCATAACAAAGATTAACCATGATTTTTTTTTTTTCCCCCAAAGGACTTCTTAGGTCACAAAAAACACAGGAAAAGTAGAAAAGGCTGTTGACTAAACAAATGTAATGGCATTTATTAAAACAGTACAAGTGTGTGCTGTGAAAGGGACAGGTGGGAGCTCACTGGGAACACAGGGAAGTGAATTATTTAAGTCAAGTGCATTTTAGGGCCAGGAGAACCACAGTTGAAAAAAAAAGGCTATTAGGCCACTTTGTCCATACTCTGTCTCTAAGCCTTAAAAACCCCTTAGTGCTGAGCCAGGTCATTAATTTTTCATGCTTTATTCGCTATTCTTAAATATTCCAAATGATGGAGATTTTCCCACTTTGGGAAACAATTCTGCTCTCTAGACAAAAACCACCCCAAAACATAGAAATTGCCATCTGAGGGAACTTAAACCAAAACTCTTCTGGCAGCATCACGTGGCTGCTCTTCTATTCCCTTTGAAGTGTCCTCTGCAGAGGTACCTTCAAAGGGGCACGGCCAGGAACTACATCAAACTGTAAGAAATCCTGGTGTCTGAGAGCAATCCTTCAGCTCGTCTCCCATGTAACTTATTTTCCCAGGTAGTGGCACACAGATGAGAAAGGAAAGCTTCAAGGAAAAATCCTTCAGGAAATGTGAACTCCAGGTTAGTGCAAAACATGACTGTGGAAGTGACACACAAGAGATCAGTATTAATTCTTTGAAACTTTGATACCAGATGTGTCCCATTTCCAACTCAAACGCATCTTTGCCTGCTGGATCTGCAGACCCTCTTTTGGATCTCAGGCTCACATTGTCCTATTTATCTTTTTTTTTTTTCCCACACTTACAAATTCTGAAGAACTTTTAAGGCAGTTTGGGCTCCCAAATCATCCCTTCACCCTTTGTAGTGGACTCTTCCAGATCGAACTCATTTGAGCCTGTGTGTGGGAGAGCAACCACGTGCCCAGAGCTGAGGTCCAGCCCTTGCCCTGCACTCGTGCCTGGTTCCCATCACTGATCGAGCAATAAGAGAGAAAAATGCCTTTGTTGCTGACATGGATGGACAGAGCCCAGAGCACAAGGAGAGCCTGACCTTCCAGGAGTTTCACTCTTCAGAGGAAGGCTGGGCCTTAAATAAAAATATCAATGAGGAGGAAAGGAAATCACCATGCAATGGACTTTCAGGGTCATTAATCAAGAATGGGTTGAACTTCCAAAGGCTATGCCCTATGGGAAGTCTGGGAAGATGATCCAGTGGTGATTTGATTTTAGAAATCTGATGAATTGCTTTGGCCTAGATTTTGTCCTTGTGCACGAGGTGCTGTCCTGTTTTCCTTGTGAGATCCTCCCTCATGGGGAACATGTTGCTTTCTTGTTTTTTGGGGGTCTGATAAATTCTGCAAGCTGGGTCCTAAATAAGTATCATTGGGTAACTGAGTATTCTTTCAAGGAAAAAATCCAGGAAAAACAGCTAAACAACAACAAAAACTATCCCAGAATGTTTCTACATTTGCGATTTCAAGAAACGAATAATTAAACTTGGCTGGAAGAACTCAAATGAAAACCATGGGTTTATTTTATTTTTTAAACCAGCTACAATGCTGAGGTTGCTCATCAAATAACGCCGGGGTGAGGAGATCAGCCGAGGTTTTCCTGGGCCTTCATGCCATTTACACAGCTTAGGCTGCTTTGTTTCGAGAGGGAAGGGAGACAGCGAGCACAGCTCTTGACCCTGCGAGGCTGAGAGCACAGAGGGCACTGGATCACCTGGGGACAAGCAGCCGGTTCAAAGTCTGAGCTTAAACAGTCAAGCTCAGAAATTCTTTATTTGGCCATACCGATTAAAAAAAAACCTCAAACGACAAAACAAAACAGAGAAGTGGATTTTCCACGAGACTTAAAAATGCTGTTCTTGGCATCTATTTACGGGCACGGGAGGAGAAACAAGTGTCTCAGTCTTTACTTGTCTCCATATTTTGCCTTGCACTTTTGAACGCTGCACAGGAAACCCCCAGGGCTGAATTTTCCTTGCTCTGCATGATGGATCATCAGACATACAATTCCCATTATTGTTAATGGCAGTTGTGCATCAAATTACTACACGTGGCATTTAGATCCTAGTCCTCTGAGCTACCTACTTTCCTCTGGCAGTACAAGCACGTAGGAAATACACCAGGATATTGCTGCTTTTGAAGGTTGTTAGCTGTGAAAATCTGTGCAATAAAAAAATTGCTGTAAGTTGTCATTATCTTAATACCAAAAAACTACACACAATCTCCACTTTTTACTGTAGAGCCACCAGTACCTTATATTAGGAAGAAGTCCAGAAAATGCTAGGTAACAAAATTTAAAGCTGATCCATAGGCCACCATCAATGATAATTCTGGGGAACTCTGCTAGAGGTTAACACCAATATACAACATAAAATGCTATTGAGAAATACTTGGGATTATTTTTTTCCCCATTTTATTCCAGTAATGTCCTTCAGAGAAACAGCCTGGCCTGAAACTGCTGAGTTAATGAAATGGGAAGAGTCACAGAAAGGGCAATCGCTGTTAGAGCCACATGTTACCCTTGCCTTTGAGGTGGTGGCATCAAAGCTGCTTGTGTGTGTATCCCAAGCAGCGCAGGGGGACAGCTCTTCTCCTCCAGCATCACCTGGCAGTGGTGCCTCCTGCAGGGGGACATCACAGGGCCGGTCCCACCACCGCAGTGAGCACAGGCAGCAGAGGAGGGTTGTTATCACGGATTTGATGATGTACTTTCATTTGAAAGGAGTACAAGAAAAATGCTGTTAGACCCTCAAGGTCTCTTTTCTTCCCTTCTTCCTCTACACCGCACGATGTTTTCACACTCCGCCTGTGCAATTTCAGTCAACTTACTGATGTACAAAGGAAAATTTAAACAAATGTACGTCTGCTTGTAGCTACGCTCTGCATTTTGTTTAAAGCATCACTAGGCAGCTGTAAAGGAACAGACAGGTTACTGCTCTAAGCTATGAAATATTCATAAAAACACCAGTGGGATGCCTCACCTTTGCTCCTTCAAATAGATGGTGCTCTGGCTGCCTCCCCAGAGCCAAGTCCCAGTGTCGGGGAGGGGAATAAGCAGTTTGTGGTGTCGCTAATATAGGATTATGTCATCTTTCTTAGCACTCCCCCATTAGAGAGACTGAAACCTACATGTCTGCAAATCCCCAACTCAAAAGGAAGCCGGGGGATTTCTTCCCCTGCTTGGAAAGCAGCTCAGCTGTGAGATGAGCTGGGTGGAGATTCACAGGGAAAAGGTTCTCTGGGGGTTTTTTTTGTGTTTTTTTTTTCAGTAATCCTATTTAAAAGGCTTCAGAACTGGAAGTCTTCAACACACAGTTTATCTCTACACAGAAGGATGGAAGAGACCTCACTGACTTGTTGATCTACACCAAGGCAGAGGTTCAGACAATACTTATTTCTAAACTCATTGATTGCTTCACTGGAGTCGTACCTGAATGAGCCACCAAACCCACCCCACTGCAGCCTCAAACCCACAGAACTTAAGACCTCTTCCCTCTCAAAATGGAGAAGAAACAGATCATTTTCTTGCACAGAACTCTGATAAACCCTTTGCAGAATGTGTCTCCTCTTGTTAATTCCAAGCCAAATTCCTGTTTGCAAGGATTATACCAGGTGAAAATCCCCTCCCACCTGCTTTACAGAGCTGGAAATTACAGGTAGTAAGAACCCAGGGCAGAACCCAGCAAGTTTTTGAGCTCTGGACATTGTCAAACACACAGGTCTTGAAAGATCTTCCTGCAGCAATAAATAGTGAGGCACAGAACCTCTGGAGTGTGTAGATCATGCTGGCTTCCCAAAAGGACAGCCAACCTCATTGTTCACTGTCCAAAAGTCCTTGGGAGTTTATGGACTTGCGTTAAAGATCTAAATCTTTTCGTTTGAAGACATGCTTTTTGATGGATAGTGTAAATTAGTTTAAAGTAACATTTTGTCAGCCAGAAATCAAGATATAGATAAATTTAAGCAATGTCTTTCTAAATGCCTCTCTAATTAATATTTCTATGATTCCCCCTTGGAAGCTGGGGGAAATAAAGGTCTACTGGTGATTAGTTTCCTACTTTGCATTGCCCCATGTGTACATTTTATTTTTAATATTAAGATCCAGGGTAGAAGATATCTGATTTATGTAGCTGACATGTTAATGGCCACTAACTTGAGACCATTTTTCTTTCTTATTTTACAAAATGGATGTTCCAAAACCTGTCAACTCTTGTTTTAAGAAGAGATCAAAAAATCCTTCTAGGAGCTTTTTAAGATTTAAGGAACTGTGGATTTAAGGAAAAAAAGACTAGAGTGACTTCTGTTTCGAAATTTTGGCCTGAAAACGGTTCTAACAAGAAACCATCAAGTTTCTGGCTCTTGGGTGCTTTGCACAGAATTTCTCAGGTCATATTTTTCATAAGAGTATGCAACATCAAACTTTAGCAAAGCAGCACTGAAATTATTGGCCACTGTTAATCTCCTGCATTTCAGATGAGTCACTTTTGACTTTTATTAGGAGGTGGGAAAATCTCTTTCATCTAATTCCCAGAATCTTCATTCATGCATGACAACTTGTCTCCATTCTCCGCCTCTGCAGTATATGTGAAACAAGATGTCTCAAAGTCTAATTCTAGAATTCAAGTACTGCGCTGAAAAAATTGCTGAAGTTTCTCGTATATTTTTGTAGCACAGGCTAGAATTATTAATAGTCATAAAACACAGGGCCCTTTGCCCACAGCTGCTCTGCAGGTGGAAAACCAGTGAACTTTACAAGAAATTGGCTTCCAACTATTTTATTTGAAGCACTAGAGAAGAATGAGGGGTCTAATCTTTCAAGGACAGACATAACTTCAGCCTCGTGCCTGCCAGCAGTCTTCAATAGGACAAGTTAGGATGATGGATTTAATTGTCTGTCTGGGATGTTGCTGAATCGAGGACTGGACTCCAGCAGTTGATAGATGATCTAAATTGTGAGACTTCATGGAACTGGCTAAATAGCTCTTCCCAAATGCAGCTTGACTTCTGCCTTGTAAGACTGTAATGGCACTGTCACTTGGAGTTCGTGTGCTCGCCAGAGAGAATCGGAAAGGAAAGGGAACACAGGGCAGAACAGAGAATAAAAACCATATTGCAAACAGGCTGAGCATGTTTCCCTCCCAGGACTGGCTGCCTCGACACTGGGCCAGCCCTTGCAGCCTCCAGGGAGAAAGGGCAGTGCTCAGGGGCAGACCAGAGATGCCCAGGAAGTTTAAGGGTGAAGGTAGATCAGTCTCACTAAGTGCTTGCTAAAGCTGGCTGAGGGTTTTTGATGGAGCATCGTTCTAATCAGGAACAATAGTATGCCAGAAAACACTTTTTACAGCAAATTCATCAAGATATTTGTCGGGGAAGGTTTTTTTAACATCCAAGATGAAGTGTCTTGAGAGAAAGACAGCTAATTGGACCACACTCCTGAAAAGTGGTTAATACGCAGTCCTGTGGTCTTGGAAACAGAAAGTTGTTCTCCCACATCCCAGAGGCATTTCCCTGCCACTGCCCTGGAGTCAAACTTCTCCAGTCTCCCTGTTGGGACTGCTCCATGTGGAGAGGCAGCTGGATGAGCACATGGGAGCTCATCCCAAGCCTGGCTTCAACTCTGATCTCCCACATCCTGGATGAATGCCATCGCAGAAATGCTCTTTTTACAATCGTTTTTCCTTCAGATGTTATTTTGGGGGAGAAGGCAGGAATATGCTATAAGAGTTCCACTAACAAATAAAATCCACACAAACCCCTGATGGACCAGAGAAATTAGTTCTCACCACGTCCACTGCACACCGAGCAATTCCCTGAACACCTGCCCTTGAGCTTGTGTTCAACAACTCCTCGGAGAACATTCCACCTCTGCAGATGGGTTTGCTCTGGCTGCCTGTGCTGCCTCTCCGCTGTGTCATCCCCTGGGTAATCCACAGCCTCAGCAGCCACTGCTGGATGTCCTGTGCACTCACACCTTCAACTGTGCTCCAACCTTTCATCAGACAGGTGATTATTTTAAAACTGCTCTTACAGCAGGGAAGGTAGAAAACCACATTTTCATTTTTGCTTTCCGTTCTTTTTCTTGGAGGAAGAGGGACATGCTAAAAGCCTGGCTTAGTGGTGCAGCTGAAAAGTGAGCAAGCCCAAATTCCTTTTCGGTGTGTTTTTGGTGCCAGAAATGAATTCGGCTTCACTTTCTGTCTCCCTCACATGTGGTCTTACTTAGAAAATGTGCTCAGGTTCTGGAAAATCTCTGCAGTTTTGGTAAACCCTCAGTTGTTCTCCTGGGGGACGTTTCTGTTAAATGACGTGTCTTTAATCACCTCAGTTAGAGTTTCTAAGAATACGATTAATTAGTTTTAGACATCCCACTACCAAAAAGGTTAAGTTCGTCTTCATTAGCAACGACCTCATCTTGTCTCCAATCTCTCTCTGCTATCATCTGTAATGACACACCAGAGAGGCATCAGTCCTACCATGACTGGAAAGGCTGCTGGATGGCTTGTTTATAACCAAAGCTTTAATTCATTAAAGAACAGAGAAAACAACTTTTTAATGCCAGTTGTTTTACTGCTTTGCCGTCTGAGCACTTGTCTCATTGCTGCTGTCACATTTGGGGCTAATTTAATGAATAATTAAATAATTTAGCTTTTAACTAAATTAATCATGTAGTTAATTCATTAATAATAATCCATTGCACTTCTATGGTGCCTTCCAGGCTAAGATATCAAAGTGTTTCATGAGCTTTATGGGGAAGTTCACCCTTCTTCCTCCCGCACACAGCCTGAGCAAATGGATTTTAGATGAAAAACTGCATCAGGGAGCTTCAAAGAGAGAAGGGATCCGGTTCTGATTACGGGGGCGGGGGCAAGGAATGGCTCAATCCACCAGCTTGCCTTTTTCAGCATTTTCTCTCCAAGCCCCTTTTCCCTTGCTGGAAGAGCACCCGTGATGGCAGGAAGGGTGGTGGAACACTGGGACATGCTGTGATGTGATGTGGGTCTCGTTCCTTGCCCTGCTAATGACTTTTTGGGCTATCCGCAGTCCCCAAATGCCTTAATTGTCCACCAAAACAACAAAGTGGGCGCAAACAGCTCCTCATTTCACAAAAACCCACAGTTAAAGCTGTGAAGCTGCACACCACAGTAAGGCAACCAAGCTGTGAATTTTGGAAGTGCCAGCTCAGGGTGATTAAAGGTCATCCCCGGGAACCGGAGTTCTCAGCTCCTGGTTCCTTGCATGAGGGGACACGAGGCAAAGGTCTGCTCAGACCAGACAGCACCTTGGTGGCAAAGTCCAGCACTCTGAGTCCTTCGTGTGCCCGGCTGATCCACGCTCAGCTCACATCCGAGCCAAGGACCAACACTTCCCCACGCCAAGACAAACTCTGCCATGGGGCTGTTCCATTGTCAAGCCATAAGTAATAATTTCCTTAGGAATACTCCATAGTTCCTCTTACTTTTCTCTCTTTGGTACCTGAGTACCCATAAAGGTGGTTTCCATACATTTAATATAATCTTTTAATTTGTAATAATTTTAGTGTCAGTCTGGTTCAACAAGGTGCTATTTTTAAAACAGAATGGAAATTAATTTTTCATACATATTGAAAGAGGCTGATAATGCAGAACATTGTGGCCTCTACTACAGGGGCACAATCATGAATCCCTTTGCTCTTATTTTTTTTTTTTTTTTCAGGCTTAAGTATTGCCGAAATTCTTAATGACACAACCCAGCAACTATCTATCTAAAGGAAACCAAAAATAATTCAGTATTCAGGAAGAGTAAACCGAATCCAAATGGATTTTGCTGCGTAATTCTGAAGGACGGGGGAACAGAACAGCTTGAAAGAGCTATTACATGGTTAAGTGAGGACGTGGCTTAAGGAGGGAAGAGTGGAGGCTGAGCTGGTACGAGAAGGGGGAGGTAACGTGATGGCTCAGCAGAGAGACACACAGAATAAACCTGCTGCCACTTTGCCAAGCAAGGTGATGGTCAAGTACACTCTTGGTGATCTCCGAGGGGATGGGGCTGCAGAGCAAACAAAACGAAGGACTTTTGTCACCTCCTCAGGAAGAAAGTGAAGGGGGAGAACAGCTCTGAGAAGTGGGCAGTGGCAGAGTATGGAAGAATACTGGGACACAGACATCTTCAGCCTTGAGAGGATGCAACTGTAGCCCTGGGAAAGCAGCAGAAAACACCACCTGTGTCCTTGGGCCAGGCCTGGGAAAGTAGAAGGAACTGAAGAAAACAACCAAGAATAGCAAGAGCGTGTTTTGAGATTTGCCAGCATGAGGAGAGGTGATGTCCACCTATCAGAAGATGGACTAAGACTGATGGACAAGAACACCTGGCCAATAATGTGTAGCAGAGACACATATGGACGGTAGTAAAATAGGATAAATTATAAGCTGTGGGTGAATAAAGGGCTTTTGGCCGTTCTGCTTCTGCTTTTGCCTTTTACTTTTCCTTTTTCTGACAAAGTCTTGAACCGGTGTTTATTCGATCATTGCTACAGCAGAGCTTCTCCACAGCCACAGCACTCATGGAGATGAGAGCAACACAAACACTTCTGGCACTGCTGAAGCCGACTTGGAGAGCGTTGGGAATGGTCTGAGGGGCCACAACCGAAATGTTCATCCACATGTGAAAAATTCAACTGGGGATGCTCAAGGGCTGATGAGAGTGTCGTGCAAAGAAGTGGAGAAACCAGAGAAACATCCCCAAGTGTCCTGAGCATCAGCCTGATTAAGGAGGAAACAACTCAGAGGTAGATCATTGCTGATCCAGTGAGAACCATCAAGGACTGCAGGTCCTAAGCATAAGAATCCTTCTGCCTCCCATCTGCACAGCCCTCTAGACCCACGTGGGCAGCCAGATCCAGGCTATTTTTTTTTAATGGAAATATCCCAGGAAGGACAGGAACGGGATATACATCCTCAAGGATCTTGCAGAAGTTTGAAACAGCACCGATCTTGCTCGAGAGGGAAGCGCAGGAGGAGTTAGTTGGGTGGTCTATGACTTGCAGCTGAGGAAGTACTGAGAAAGAACATTGGCTTGTCTGTTTAAAGGCAAACATCTGCTTAATGCAAGGCTGCCGTTACCTTGAAATTTAAGCATTTGCAGAAGTGCTTTGCTGGACAGGAATGTCATCACCCTTGGGCTTGGAGCTGAACACAAGTTGAAGTGCTTCTGGTGAACAGAAACAGGATTTATAGAAAACTTCAACCTTAGCAAGCATCCAGTCTACTTACACAGGACTCATAAAATATTAGCCCAGCTGGTTCCTTGAGTTAAAACTGTCAGTCATAAGAGCTCTACATAAATGGATAGATTTTACAAAAGGATGGTGATGCAGGTGCACTCACTGCGTGCTTGGTCCCTGCAATCAATGGGCAAACCCATTGCTGGTACAAGTTCCCACAAGCCAAGGAGGAGAGATCTATTTTCTAGGCATTCACTTAGAATTCTCACCATACTCTTGCATTTTTTCTGGCTATTGCAAAATATGGATAAAATTTACTAATTCAACAGCTAATGGTGTTCAGTGGATTGAATATTTGACAGCTGCAGTCAGTGGGTTTCTCCTTCCCTGATAATAATTACAGAAGAATCAGAAACACAGTGAATAGAAATTTAAAAAGCACCTTTTTTGAAGATGTGCTATCGGACTGTCTTGCCCAAAAGATGAGTTTGTCCTTAATTAGGACAGAGGAAAGAAAAGGCTTCTGTGGCATATTAGCATGCTTTTATCACTGCACTCAGAGTAGCAAATTAAGAAAATGAACCTCATGGAAGACTGGGTGGTCCTGTGAACCATCCCTTGTTCGTTGTGTCCAACAACTGCCATGAGGGCCTGTCAGAGTTCTGCTAATGTGTGTATTAATGGATTTTTTAGCAGCACCATTTGCTACTTCAAAGACTGTGTGTGTTGTCTATTTAACCTTGAAAAACCCACTGGCTAAAAGTATTTGGGAATATGAGGTGCTTTTCTGCCTAATTTGTTCTGTAAGTATCAAATGGAAGATGTGTCATTGTAAATTGCATTTCCAAATGACAGCCAGTGTGACTGTCCAGCACAGGACTTTTCTAACAGTTTTCTAAACTCATTTAATGTTATCAGCCACCTTATTTATTAGCCATCCAAACTAGAAATTAAAAAGAAAGTAAAAGCACTTCTTTATTTTTACATACTTCCAGGTTTTGTATTACTGCAATAACTTTTGAAAATCCAAGTTTAAAAGGTAAGTGAATGTACAAGCTCATTTAGCTGCTCAATTAACTTTACACCAAATTTCTCTGAAAAAAAATAAATCCTTTGTCATGGCAGACAAATCTTTGTGAGGCTTGTATTCGCACTATTTACACTTTAATATACATCACTTATTCAATTATTAATCAACCAGAGTTCATTAAGCTCTTTGAAAATAAAAAGCACTCAGAGTGTTAATCACTATTCTTCTCACCATCATGTCTTGTAATTTCTAATGTTTTAGCACACAAACTATGTTTCTCTCAGATCTAGAGGATGCTTAAAATTAGCTTGTTTATACATTTTGAGGATGCAGTTAATTTACGTAGGTTAACGATTCCTGTGGCACATTGAGGATGCTGCACAGAGAATAAACAGGAGTTTTGCAAGCTGCCTCAAGTCAGGTAAATTGAGACTTCAAGGATTCTGTCAGCTCTCAGGGACAGTAAAAATCTCGGATGAAATCCTGGTCCTGAGGAGGAGAAACTACAGCAAAGCTCCCTCGGTCACAGGAGAACAGAATTCCACCCCTTCCCAGGCTGGACATCTGGGCTTTCCCCAAAGGAACCAGCACAGCCAAGGCAGAGCTCTCTGGCTCAGACACCCTCTCCCAGGAAGGGGGAGCAATGAGACCCCCCAAACTCCACACCCCCTGTCCCACTCCAGCAGGACTAATTGCGTCCAATTAGTTGCAACGGGATTAATTGCAGCTTCTGCCCGCCCCAGCTTCAGATTCCCTGGATGGGCTGAAACAAAGAGGAGAGATGTATAGGACTCTATTTCCTAATAGGGGGAGAAAACAAATCATTATTAAAGAGGGAGATTACCCTCATCCCCAAAGGTTAAGAACAAATGGGAAAATCCTTGGGAAAAAAGCTAAAAAGACACTTGTAAGGACAACGAACTGCCTCAGTTCCTGTGGATGGAGAAGAATCAATGCTTAAGTAGGTTTACCAGGACCAACACAGACAGTCCCATTTGTTCAGGCACAAAGGTAAAATCACATGGTCAAGTTTGAAACTTAAACCAGAGGCTGGTAAAAACAGGACTTTTTTGGGCGGGGAAGGCCAAGCAGCCCTGGAGCTGCTGAAGGCAGGGGGGCAGCTGCAACTTCTCCAGGGCTCAGGGAGAGGCAAAAGTGGGCTTTCCATATCCTCAGATATTTAGAATGTTGTTGGCTGGGGAAAATCCATTCCGTTGGTTAAATTTGTAAGGTTGTTAGGAAGTTTCTCACTGTACTTGTGCTAAATGAACAACTCATTTTCCTCATTGGTAAAGCTGTGGTTTAACTACAGGAGTTCCCACTGCCCCATTCAGATGCTGATGGCTGTCACCGAGGAAAGGTTGGTGGGAAGATCTGTTTTTAATTAGACATTTATTTGGATAACTTGGATGTGCTGCCGAGTGGTTCATCTTTCACACATACCATGTTTCTCCTCAAGAACATAAGAGATAAAATACCACCTCCTAGACTTCCATAATATTTCCTTAACCTTCAGCCATGCATAACATGCTGACAAACTTAATTAAAAGTAAAAATTCATTTACAGTATTCACCCTACACAGCTTAAAATTAAATCTTGTTTCTCCTTCACTTTTTGTAGAAAGTGAAACCTCTGATTTTTGCCCTTTTTTTCCCCCACTTTGACTAACTGAAATAAACTTTTGTTAACCCAAGTGCATGTACGTCTGTGTTTCTGTATCTTTAAAAGGCATATTCCAGGCAGCAGGAAAAACAGAATCACATTTTATGAAGGATATATACAGCATTTAGAAAAGTTTTTACCATCAAAAAAAAAAAAAAAAAAAAAAGGAGAAATAATCCTTTTAAAGCCACGTTTAGAAAAGAATATGAACACAATTAACCTCTGAAATTCTATGCTTGTTGGTTTGCTTAGTTCAGCTCTGCCCAGGGACCATTATCTCAACAGAAAAGCATAAATACGGTGTAGCATTGACTTATCAGTGCGACATTAACTGAACAGTGTCCCCGGAGTCACTCAAGGGTTAATCCTTTGCCTTTCACGAAAGGTAATGGATCTTGATTAAAGAGAGCCCTTTATCAGCCTGGGAGCCTAAAGCAGATGCACACAGCCCAGCTTTATATTTAATTTAAAACCAGCACCCTCAAAGAAGAACCACAAGCCACTTATACCACCAGCAGCTAATCTAAAAAATGTAACACAACCTACCCCAGTGAAATGGAAATTATGGCCAGGGCTTAGCAGTAATAATAATTTGCATAAGGTTTTAGTGGCCAGTGCATTGTATGGAATAGCATATGGATCCTTAATGGAAATGGGCCCAGGTTTTGGGAGAAGAACTCAGGGCATTTTTTTCCCAGTGTGTTTCGAGGTGAAGGACCCTCCCCAAGAAGTAGAAGCTTCTCAGCACACCTGGATGGAGCAGGTGGGCAGCCAAAAGGTTGGAAAAGACCTTTAAGACCCACCACTGAACTCAGTTACTCAGCACCACATCTACATGCTTTTTGATCATTTCCAGGGATGGTGATTCCACCACTTCCCTGGACAGCCTGTTCCATTCCCTGACCGCTCTTTCAGTGAAGAAATGTTTCACAATATCCAATCTAAACCTGCCGTGGTGCCACCTGAGGCTATTTCTTCTCATCCTATTAATTGTTACTGGGAGAAGAGACCAACTCCCACAACTCTCCGGTCTCCTCTGAGGTAGTTGGAGAGGGCAACAAGTTCTTCCTTGTGTCTCCTTTTCTCCAGGCTAAACAACTCCAGCTACCTCAGCTTAGGAGTGACACAAAACCCCCAAACCCAACACCAGACTCTGTCCAGAGCAAAAGCCAACCACGAGAGAAGAAAATATGTAGTTGGCAAACAAAAGGCCACCCTTGGTTTTGATTTTAATTACAAAAATTTTTCTCTTCTGACAAGTGAAATGAATTTAGTCACTCATGCATGGTGTGAAAGTTGAATTGTCTGAAAATTAAATCAAAATAAAAAATGAAAACTACAAGCCAGGGTTTCACTGCTACCAACAAGGGAGCCATCCTTTAGAGGTGACATTTCACAGCAGTCCCTGAGAAATGTGATTGTTCATAGCATTAAGTAAATTATGGTCTCTGAACAGTGTGGAAATAATTGAAAGTGTTTGCTGTTTTTAAGTAAATGTTATAAATCCCTGAAGACTGTTTGAGTTTGGAAGTAGAAAAGAATGGAAGGTTTCAAACAGGAAAGCATATGGGTAAAGCACCTGATGGTTTGGCTGACAATCATAAAACTTCACCCCAAATATCAGCTCGAGCAGTTTTCCCTTCTCTGCCAACTTCTAGAAAGTTTTCCTTTTCTCCCTCCTCCCCAGTCAACACTCACACCTGAAATGGCAATACTTAACTAGACGTGCCTTTTGCAGAAAGAAAAATGTCAGTGCATGAGCCCAAATATGGATGCAAATAAAGGCCCTGCACCATGTGATGGCACTGGTGTCAAAGAGGCCGAAAATGGGACTCCCCGATTGCTGCCCAGGGACCTCCAGGGCTTCTCTCCATCCCTCCAGGAGCTGCATGAGGGTTCCTGGTGCATTGTTTGGGAACGGCTCCCACCTTCGGCAATGGGATTCTGCCACAATCCTAAGGCAGCTCCTTCTGTTTCTGCATAACCTGCTGCATTTCATGGCGAATCAGGACCTTTGGATATTCCTCTAGAAATGCTTTTTAACCCTCGTTATGCTACATCTGCCATTTCCTCTTCTAACTCCCTGATTGTTGCGAGTGAGGAAAAAAAAGAAAAAAAGAGCTTTAACATTTTTGTAGAGGAGATGTAAGATTGTTGCTTGGAGCACACTTGTCATTTTGCCTCATCACAACAGTGTAAGCCTGCAGCCCCAACACACAGATATATTTACTACACGCAGGCTGTGATGCATTCTTGCAGAAAGGAGTCTCTAACACACCCACCGCAGCCCGCGCTAACCAAGCCACCGTGTGCTATGGCCCTAATTTAACAACCCACGCTTGGAAATCCGGGCTCCTTTTCCAAACACAGGTGTGCTCCAGCAGAAGTGCTGGTTCCCTCGGCGCACGCAACGCACTTCTGGATTTTTTCCAAGCAGCAGCAAGAGGAGAAGGAGCGTTAACTCGCTCGGCTCAGCACCAGCCGTGACCCCACCTGCACGGAGCAGCTGCGAGACACAGTGTTAGATCCTGACATTGGGTTACTCACAGCAAGGAGACAATTCTATTGCTCAGAGGAAGGAACAAAATATGCCACTGAAAGGTTCAAGGATCACGGAGCAAACATATAAACATTGTTTAGGCACCTATTTATGCTCGTATGAGCCTAGTGGGATTCACTAAAGCACCTGCATAAGTTAGTTACCTAATTTGTACCAGTCATAAAGGTATTCAGAGCCTAATTGCTAAAGTGTTTTTGAAACTCCCTGTAGGCATCAGAAGACCTTTGTAAATCTGCTCCCCTGTGCAACCAGATTTTTATGGACAGAGACTGTAAACACCAATGTGAAAATGCCTATTCATGAAGTCACACAATTTTGATCAGTTTTTAAGGACTGCGTGTGTACATTGTTAGAGGTTTATGTAGTCCTTGACACATGTGGGTTCAAATGAGTCCAGTAACAAATTTGTTATTAATCTGGCTGCAGGTTGTATCACTGCATGCACAGCTAGGGCTTAAACATAATTTTGCCAGAACACAAATATTGCTTCATCCTTCAACTCCAAACATGAAGGCATCCACTGAGACAGCGTGACTGCTCCTGTGTACTTATAGTTGAGTTTTGATTTAAAAAACAGGCTTTCCTCTTCACTGGTTACAGCTTCTTATCCCTTACGTGAACTAAATTCCTTTACAAACAACATACATCTTGTATGTAACTCAGTGGGGAAAAAAAAAGAATCTCTCCTTTTTCGTTGCAGAGATTTGTGTGGAGAGCCTGACTCCAATAATTTCAACTGGATTGACTCTGTGCCATCTGTTTTCCGTGCAGCTGCTTTACTGTGGGGCGAGAGGAAGACAAGAAAGAACCCTTCTAAGCTCCACCGATGACATCCAGATATAAGACCATAATTGGTGGCAAGCCTTCTGAAGTCTGCTGTAATCACAACAGTCAAAGGGATTAGAGTGTGATCTAAAAGAAGAGATGCAGATTAGGTTTTTTTTGAAAGGGTTTGAAACCTGCCTTCAGACCCTTTCCAGATCTTTGATCCTTAGAAGTGAAATAAATAAGGCCACCGGTGTGAGAGGCAATTAAACTTGAATTTATACAAAGTTGTGTTTCTCCCCCTTTTTCAGCACAGACAGGCAATAACCCATCCAGCAGCCACTACAGTGCACGGAACAGGAAGGTGACACTCTACATGCCCACAGACATTAGAAGGGCAGTACATTTCATTTTAGAACAGCATCCTGGTTTTGCATAATCTTAATCCCTGCTCCTACACCAATGATTTTATTGATATGTCTGCACAGAGGCAAAACAGACATCGTTCCACGTAACCATCTACAGAAGGGAATGAAGCCTCCCAGTTTCTAGAGGGTGAATAATTTCTAAACCAGAGCTGGGAAAACAACCCCCCCAAAGCAGTTACACAACTGCAGTGCAAAGATGTGTTCAACTCCTTATGTGTACCACGTCACCACCAAGCAACATCCACTTGGGTCTGGTTTCTATTTGTGCCACTGTGTTAAATTTCTGGCATGTTACTTCTCTTAAGTGTACTTAGCACTACTAATAGAAGTGCCTGTTTCAGGATTATCCTCAGTACCACTCATTTCATGATCTGAACCCCACTGCATCTTCATCTTAATACTGCCACTAGCTTCGGTCACATTTGTAAATGTGTTCCTGGTCCCAGAAACAATTTATTTGTGCTTGAACTTGTTGCGATAAGAGCGCTGCCTTTGCAGGATTAACCGATGCTCCCCACATATTTATGACTTGGGTAACTTGTTTTTCCCAGCTTTAATAAATAATGAAGCCCGGATGGTTTTTCAAGTGGGTTTTCACCCTCCTGGAGCTGCAGCGTGAGCCGGAACAGAGCACTGATGCCAGGCAGAGGTAGGAGCTCATTCTTCTGCCTAAGCAATTCTCAGCAGAAGGCACATAACAGAGCCCTGCTGCTATAAATACAGCAGCAGCCTGGCGAGGAGCGGGCTGGGAAATGTGGCCACGGTGCCGCATCCCTGACCGTGCCGAGCTGGGAAGGGAACCGGGGCCGGCCATTTGGTTGGCACTGACGGTGGCATTGGGCTTGGATGCCGTCTTGGGCCACCCGATGTGAAGCAGCAGGAAATTCTTGAGCTAAACCCGATGCAAAGCCTGCACATCAGCTAGTTTCCCTATTCTGTCCTTTTCCCCTGAGTGCAATGGATATTGTTTTCCATGCCAAGACTGCCTTGACTGTCTCAATGTCTGATTTATTCTCGGCAGCATCCCACACTAAAAATCCCAGGCTATCCCAGTTCTCCAGAGTCACAGGTGCTGAAACCTCGAAGCAATGTTTTACTATCCACTTCGAGAGTGCTCTTAAAGACATTTTATCAAGGGGGTGTCCATTAGCCGATATTACACCTTATAATCTTCGACACAGGATCCTCTCGGGTTTGCTCAACCCAGTCCCCATTATTCTAACAAACTTCAACAGTTAGAACTGGGTAGGTGGATGTGGGGAGGAGAGGGGAGGTACAGGGAAAGATTGTCTTGCCAGCGTCCTCACCTTCGATCCAGTGATTCCTCCCTGATTCCTCTGGCTGGGCTGTCGGGGTCGGAGGTCCTCTGCCAGGAGGTGATCAGCCTCAGGTGGAACCCTCCTGACTATTCCTGAAATCAGGACAGCTAATCCCCCCTAGATACTAGAGGAATTCAAGCCTGACCCCATTCAGGCGCCATTTGGGAAGGGAACCGGAGGCGGCCATTTTGTTGTGATGCCTGAGGGTTGGCGCCATTTGACGAGCCCTAGCAGGGGAACAAAGGAGTGGCCGCTGTGGTGGAGGGTGAAGCCAGAATGGCTTATTACAATGGCCGACAGCCTTTCATATGCCCGCCACAGAACCTACTAGAATGGGGGCGGAGCAGGGGCATGGATGTCCCTGTAAGGAAAGGAATGGGAGGTACAAGCCATAAATGGTAAAACTGCGGAGGGGATAACCATATATGGTAATGCACCACTGCGGCAAATATCAGCCAATCAGCAGCGACACCTCACCGTGAGGGCGAAGAGGACTCCATTTTGTGTGAGTACACTTATTAGAAATTGACAATGAAAGCGAATTTACAATGGACACATAAATAAACACATAACCAAAAACCCATACAATCCCATATCGAGTAACTAAGAAGCCGCACAATCCATTAGAAAATCCCAAATTCAACTGCCCAAGCACCCCAAAATCCAAACTTTCTTTCTCCTTCATTCCACATCAGTATGTATCCCGACCCCGAGCGCCCTGGGGGCTGCCATCTCCTCTGACATCCAACCACCCCCTGCGTCAAACCCCACAGAAAGGCAGGCTGGGGCCCTGAAGGGAAGTGAAGCTTGATGTGTAGATAATACCTCCATAAAGCAGAGAGCAGCAATTAACTAAGGACGCCCCCTTCCCAGAGAGGGCTGTCAGACCTGCCACCTGCTGCCGAGTCGGGCATGGATTTTGCTGTTGTTAGGGAGCAATGATTGCAATCTTTGTCTAAAATGCATTCTGAGGGAAGCAATCCTTCTCTTCTGAGCAGGACGTTCATTGTGACTTACATCAACAGATCAATAGGGAGGTGGGAAACATCCTCCGAGAACCTACACGTTCACAAAGATGTTTTCCAAAGGGTTTTCACTTTCACGCTTACATTTTCTTTGCTTATTGTCTCTGCAACTTTGTGGTCAATAAGCCTGCAGCAGTGATGGCCTAACAACAACCCTGCTCCCCCCAAGACACTCATCTGTATGGCATCGCTGGAGCTCTTTGAACAATATTGTTTGTTTTTCAGCCGCAGAGGCTGCTGATGAAAAACTGAAATTCTTTTCGGAAACTTTGTCCCTGCGGTGCGTGTCGTCCTGCGTGACCCTGTCACGCTCCTTCAGCTCCCAAGCTCATTCCTCCCTGCAGACTCCAGCAGCAAGCGATTAGCAGAGCAGGATGTACCTGCGCTGACAGGGCCCCGCTCCCTCCCGTCTCAGACTTTCACGGGTTTCAGTGCATTTATCTCGACTTTCATCAAGAATGGTGAAGTCCTTTTGGCTCAGTGGAGGCACACACAGAATTAAAGGTGACTGGAGCAGAGAGGAGAAGGATTCATGCAGAGTCTTCCCTGGGCTCTTGCTCACACCATCCCCAGCAGCACAGCACCTGAACACAGCCCACCTGGGCATTGACAAAATCTGGGCAGGCTTAAACTGTTCTTGAACTGCTGCCTTGGGAGAAGGGAATTTTTACTTCCCCATGTTCATTTACATAGCCATTTTAGACTTAATCCTAACCTACCTGTGCTGAAAACAACACGTATTTGTGTGAATGGGACTTCATCTCTGAGTGCTTTAAAATGCTTATACAGTAGATATTTACATGTTGTACATGCCAGAGTAATACTATATTTACCTCAAACATTACAAACCCAAAGTGTTTCAGATGCTTAAGTAGGTGCCTTAAAGCAAACAATGTAAACACCTCATAAAAGCCAAATTCCCCAGTGTTAGCAAATAAACAAGCTGCAAGGAGAAGACAAAGAAAACACAAAGAAGAATCATTGCAAGATAACAGCAAATGAATAAAACACAACTAAAATCGCACCATAACAATTCAGGGGCCTCTTTTAATGGGTTGTGTCTTCCTTGCCTGCTTACCAGAGACGACCACGTTTCATTCCTAAGTATACCAATATAAATCCAGAGAAACGCTGTTGAAAGGCTGAGCTCACAAAACCACGTCTGAGAGCCAACATAACTGCTCTTCCCATCTATCTCCTCCTTTTTCTGGGTACCTACAGACCAGACATCAATAGGTCAGGCTCAGGCTTGCAGAACCTTTGGGGTTAGATTACTCCAGAAGGAATAATGAAATTAAATCAGCAGCTTGAGGATTACAAGGGCTGCCTATTTATTGCAGGAGGGCTGAGGCACAGCTGGGGACAAAGCTGGGGATGGCACCGAAATCACACGCCTGCAGAGCATCCTCCTCCTGTGTGTGAGGCCTAATCTGGGCTCAGGAGCACCCAAACCATCTGCAGGGAGAGAAACCTGGAGGATGCAGCAGTCAAGGAGGAAATGGGTGAACAAACACCTCCTGTTTCCATGCTGGATCCTGCTGGATTTTGGGTCCAACAGTGGAGGCTTTTTCGGTGTCTGCAGCATGCTCATGGGCAGGCAGATACCCTCAAACGTGTGACCAGCTTTGGGAAGGCCTCACAGCTTAGAAATGGGGATTCGTGGCATTGAATGCCAACTAAAACATGTGGATACAAATATAAGCTTTTGTTTATGTAAACATATATGCAAATGCATCATATGTTTATGTAGGATAATAATTTTTATATATTTTCCCTAAAGTTTGAGCAAACAAGCAGAGGGAAGAAGTCACACAGCCCTGTGCTGTGTATATACACATCCTGACATGTATTTTAGACGCATTAGGTTAGGGGGAAATGCTTGCTGCAGCACAGAGGGGAACAACACCCCAGAAGGGTTTTCCCAGGGTTACAAGGTGGGTGCCTCTGTGTTATGCAATATGCCAGCATTTCCTGGCCCCCGGGAGCTCCTGCAGGAGAGACGTTTCCATTTGGAATTGTCAGTGTCTGTTTTATGTCAAACTGACTTGATCCAAAACATTTGCTTAGTAAGTACAGCTTCGATGGCTGCACTGTGCATATTAAAAAGGCCACTTTATTATTACAGTGGCAATAAAAGCAATGAAGAGACTTTATGAGCAACAAGAAATACATAAAGGCTAGGTGCATCTGGACTTCGAATAATGTATGAAATCCAAATTTTAAGGCTGGGTTGGGAGATAAATGCAGTCCCCTAAAGTAACTGGAATTGTCTAATCATTCTGGCTTGTTGATCTTCAGGGGTTTTAGTGCAAATACTCTAGTCCAAGATACTGCCTTTCTCCACCAAACCTGCTCTGAAAGAGTCAATATTTAGGTGAATTTCAAGCTACAGTGAGAATATCACAGGCAGCTCTAAATCCTTCCACACAACTTTCAGAGAGCGGAACATAAGCAAAAGTGAGAAGCCACTTTTCGGTCAGGCAGCCAAGGACCGCAGAATCCCAGAATCCCAGACCAAATCTAGGATAGCCTTGCTCCAGGCTGCCAGACATCTCTCCCTGCATCACCTCCTTTTTTCAGCTGATGATACAAGAGATGCAGAAATAGTCTCAGTTCGGGATGTGTCACCCTCTTGGCCACCTTGAATCCTGACTGCCACGGTGGAGCAAGACGGATCCCTGGTTTCCGGCAGGATGCTCCAGCTCAAGGTTTTTCTGCCAAACTCGCATTAACTGATACCACTCCTGTGCTGTGCATTGCATGTTCCTCGGGATTAGACATCCATGCATATCCATTCCTTAGGCTGCTCGAAATGCTTAGGCCCACATCTCAAAATGAAAAATAGTAATTAATGGAAAAACTCTGTATAACTCTTATTTGCTGTGGCCAAAGAATGAGGATTATAAATTTGCTTTAGAATCAAGTATTTAACAGGGAGAAACTTCACAACCGGTAATTGCCAAAAGGAATCTCTTCATCCTCTAACCCGTGCTGCTCACTGAGTCAAAGAGCTAAGTGATTGTCTCAGTAATGGGCAATCAAGCCATGGTCAGGCACTAAAACCAAACAAGCAATGGACTTTAAACAGTTGGTCATAAATGTAAAAACCAGAGCCCCCCGGGTCACAGGGGATGCAAACAGTGTTGTCTGCACTGGAGGGGTTTAACTCTTTGAAGTTTTTGCTTCTAATAAGAGAGTAAAAGGAGTGTAATAGTGCTGACCATGTGGCAGACAATACTCATTTTTTCCAGATCAATCAGATGAAGACAATCCTCAGTTATCTTGCCCTCCCTGTTACCAGCCGGAAGCTGCAACCCTGAGATGCGCCTGATGCCTTTCTGGCAGATCCATGGATTCATCTGTGCGCTCCATGGACCCGATATCAGGCTGCCAGACATCAGGAGAAGCACTTCTGGAAAGGTTCGTTTGCATCTCCAGGTACTGAGCAAAGGGTTGGTGGTGGGAGGGAGCTGTTGAGAGAGGAAGGGCAGTGGGATGGCCAGCATGCTGGTGGGATGCACGGAGCCACCAGAGGGCTATGCAGAGGGCCCACTCAGCAGGGTCTAGTTTCTGGGGGCTTCCTGGGTGCTACATGTGCTTACATGGAACCTTGATGGTATCTCTAACTACCCATGTGGTGCTACAGGTTCCCCAAGGAGGGGGTGCCCCAGGGTGCCACTGGCTGGGGTGCCAACACCTGGGCTCTTGGGGACTGAGGGGTGGAGAGGCACACGAGTGGTGAGATTGCTTTATAAATTATTGCCTGTGCCCAGCTGACACATATCAAGCTTCGAGAGAGGCATAAGCACTACTCATAGGGTTTAAACTGTAAATCCTTAAAAATAAATCCTTGAAAACCAAAGAAAGGCAACGCCAGACCCAAAACTTCCCTCACTTCATTTATATTTTACAATAGTTCAGCCTGTCAGGAGGATATAATTTGTGATTCCCGCTCAGAAGATGCTCAGAACTGCCACAAAACTGCCAAAAGACACCAACTTTTGTTTTATTTTGTCCTTGGTGCTCTATACCTTTAGAATGGGCCAACAATAAACTTTATTTAATGCAAAGTATTAAAAGTGAAGCTCTCCCCAGGCTGAAACCCAGCGCGTGGACTTTCAGGTCTTCATGGACATATTATAAATCAACGGTGAATTAAACCTCTGTCAAAACACAGGATAAAATGGCTCTTCTGGTTGCTGCTATTGTTATATATTGTACAGTATAACGTGACTGGCTTCAGAATTGAATTTCCTGCATTGCTAACAAGTGTTTCCCATTTGGGAATGATGTACATTAACAGAAATACTTTTATACAACAACTCACACAAACAGCTGCGGGTGCTGAGTTTTCTATTGTTCCCAGTTTAATAGCTTTACAGATTTCAGGTTCATTAGATCATTGTTGCTGAGTTCCTCTGTATTCCACATTTAGAGTCACTTTGGAGAACAGATTCTTCGTAGTTGTGCAGTTGTGAGTGCTCTCTATAGATTTTATGTCCATTTCGTATACAAAAACATCTCCCAGAAATAAAAAGAATTAAAAAACTACAATTGGCTCAGGACACTCAGGACTCAACACAAAACATCAGGGGAACACCACAGTTTGTCTGCGGCCAAATGGGAAGATCCCAGTATTTGGGAACACTGGAAGTGTGATAAGTTGCCACCTCTGCACATATATATTGTGAGATGTCCTGCTGAAAATATCTGTGACCAAATTTCCATTAAAATTTTCAAAAATCCAAGAGAAAACTTTGAGGAAAACCTAATTTTGATCTGGAAATAACATTTATTTTAGTAACTGCTGCTATCTCCTCTATACATCAAAGGTTACATTTTGCGTAACTTCCACCTGAAAAAGATGCATGTGCAGATAAGTACAAATAGATTTAATTACCCAGCTGCCAATATTCTCTATTCACAAGCCAAAATGCTGAGCAAAATGCAGGTGGCCAGATTTGGCTCGGGAGCTGCCTCTGAAAAGAGCAGTCCAGCATATTGCTGTTTACCTGGGCACTCCATCCTCCCTCTGCTGTTTCTCAACACCCTGGAACATGCTTCAGGACATCCAGGACATCAAAATGAAACCTTAGGGAAGGAAAACACCTTTTTTTTTTTTTTTCTCATGTGTTTTCTCGCTATGAGGCTGTGCATGACCTCAGCTCACACTGCTGAGCACTCGGTCAGGGAGAACTTCCACTGGTATCAACACAGGAACCATCAAAGTTGTTCATAGGATGGACAAGAGAAACCAAATTACAGCTGTAATTTGTTAGTGACTTGGAGGATTTTACTCAGATTCCTCGTATATGGATATCAAAGACCACGCAGAGTTATTTGCTTATGCAGATGGAGAGGCAGATTAAGCTCCCATCTTTGACAACTGCCCCTTTAGTATAATTAAATTCTTCCAGGTCATTAACACAGGTTACTAAGGTTAGTAGAGAGGACTGACACGCCAGAGTCCTGGGTTTGCAATAACCTAATTCTCTACTACTTGATGTCTTAAGCTCAACAATTCCTCAAATTTAGCCCATTATATTTCCATGGCATAAGCAGATGCAGTGCAGTGATTTTTCTGGTCTGGGGACAGTGAGGAGCAGATCTCATGTCACCTCAGCCTCTCTCACAGACCCTTTTCTGTTGCAGCGGCACACTGCTCTGGATAAAACAGAACAGGTTTGGATTGGAAATTATTTCCTTATCAGAAAGTGTCCCTTTGCCAAAATGAACGAGTTTTCATTAAACCCAAGGGGGGGGTGGTTATTTTCCTCCAGGTTTTCCCTGCCCAGTGGGAGCAGCTCCCCATCTGCAGACAGCTCTGTCCAGGCAGCCTGGAGGCCTCATCTCCAGGAGGTTACAGGTGACACACAGCCTGAAAGAGCTTGGTTTTATTTTGATTTTCACCAGAATTCTTTCAACTGCCAGAAATGAAGAGAAAGGGATTTTCCAAGCTTACACCAACTCTGCCTTTGATTTTTAAAAGCACTTGCTCGTGTCTCTTCGCACTTAGCCTGGTCAGTCTTTTGTTTTGTTGTATTCTCATTGTCTGCTTTTCCCCATTGCATCCTGCTTCCAATTATCATTTAAATTAAGCTTGAAACTCCATCCCAAACACAAAGACTCCTCTTGCCCTCTACACTGCTCTCATTTCCCTCCACCCCCAGCTCTTCTTTTGTTTCTTTAGCTGCAAAATAGTCTCCGAAATGAGTCTGCAGCTGAAATGCAGTTCTTTTGGATGTCTCCTCTTCTGATCTGGGGACTCTTGGATCCCCGACTTCCCTCTTGCTCCCAGTGTCAAGTCCCCAAACTTTCTTCTAAGCTCTTATTTCTTAGAGTGGGAAAGAAAAGAAAGTCAAGCAAAGGAACATGCTCTGGAATAGGTCATTCTGTTAGCAGAAACTGATGGCAAGAATAAAAATAAATCTCCTAGCTCTGACACTTACTCATTTTAAAAAGGACTGATGGGAGACAAGCATAAAAACAAAAGCCCAAAAGCAGATTTGAACAAGAGGGTGAGCAGCATAGATCTCAAAACCTAATAAAGTCTCAGCCAAAACCATTTTAGAGAGGGGAGAGTTCCAGCAAAAGGGAGCACGTGTTTGACTCAGCCTCATTAGAAGAAATAAATAGAGGCAAAGCCATCCTATGGTGGGAAAACTCCCTGAGTCAGCACACACAGACCAGTCCGGGGTGAGACCACGAAAGAGCAGCGCAGGGCTCTCAGGAACCTCGTAAATGGGCTGGGCTTAATCTGGCCACTCTGGTTTCAAAAAAAGAAACTGCAAAAAGAGATGGAATCCAGGGAAATGCCAAAAAAAAAAAAAAAAGAAAAAAGAAAAAGAAAGAAAATAATTGCAGCTTCAGTAAAAGGAGGCATTCAAGATGTATTCATTTCTGTAACAGGAAGAGAAAAACAAGAGGAGGTTTTCTTATCAAATAAAAGATGTTACAGTCTAGGCGAGTCAGGTGATCCCATTCAGCATTTCCCATAACAAGATGATGCTGAAAATAATGAAAAATAATGGGATCCTTTCTTCCATAATGTGCAATCAATCTATATAATGTATTGCAACTGGATTTAAGGGGAACTGTACACTGGGATGAAGCAGCACCATTATCAGGAGTTACACTCACACATCGATTTCAGTCCTGCAAAATGAACATTCTTGTTTGTTTGCAGGCTTTTTTCCCTCCTCCTGTTCGCAAACAAGACCTGAATGACCATTAAGATGTTAATGAATTGCAAAGTAAAACAATTAATTAGCCCGGAGGGAAGATTAATAAAACATAGCCTGTTCCAGCACACTATCACATCCCTCAGCGCACCCTCTGCTCTGGGATCTGCTCCCCAGAGCTGTCCTGTCCCACTACACCGAGTCCTTCCTAGGACAGGCTCATAGGATTTCACTGCGAAAAGACACAGAAGACAAGTGAGTGGTTCTGCACATGTGCTTGAGGACATCCAGTAATAGCTCTATAAAAAATAAAACTTCCCAGCTGCGTACTCAGAGCATCCCTAATGTCTGACTTAAATCCAGAATTGGTTGATGTGAGCATCAATTTGTATGGATGTAAAACTGGTATAAGCAGAAGGGCAGATTATTCCTAACAAATTGGGTGGGAGCAGCAGAGAATGATGAGTTCAACAGCAGTTCTGTCCCAGGTCTTATGGAGTTGACCTGAACGGTTTAGATGTGTCTCCAGAAATCATAAATCACATAGATGAGCAGTTATAAATCATACACATCTCTCTAGAGTATTGTGGGGATTTTTCTGGATTTTGGCTAAATCCTGGTTTAGTTAAAAAGTAGGTTTTGGTAGCATAAAAGTTTTTACATTTATTTATGTATATATGATATTTATACAAAGAATGAAAAGCCATTCAAAATAAAAATCACCATATAAGAATATAAAAATATATCCCAAGTATACAATTGGACAAACAAGGTATCTGAAAACTGTAGGAGAATCATCATCTGCTGCTGCTAAAACCCCACCTAAAGATGAAATTCCCTATTCTTTTTAAAGTCAGCTTCAGCTAGCCCTTTAAGTTTCAATAAAGCACAATTCAGGGGTTTTCTGAGATGTTAAATTATACTTTCTAAATATTTAAGATTCATTTCCTACTAAGTGCCAAACTACATCTCAGGAAAAAAAAAAAAAAGTAAATTCATAGTGGGAATTTAAGTAATGTATTCCACGAGAGAACAGCAGAGTGCCACATTTCTTTTACAGTGACACATTAACCTCCTCATATCAGGATGTTGAAAGGGAAAAAAATCCCTTCACTCGAGAAGAGCAAAAAGCTTTATTTTTCCCCATTACTGTTTGTTTGCATTTTTAAGATTCCTTTAAAGAAGAAAGCTTAACGCATCCATGGAAAAGGGTCTGGATAACTTCCATCCCAGACTTCTGAGGGAACTGGCAAAACAAACTGCAGGTCTGGCAATAAACTGCTCAAAGTGGTATGAGATTGATGTGACTGGAGAAGCACAAATAAAACATCACGGGGACAACAGTAGGTGTATTCATTTAACCCAGGAGAGCAAACCATTGGTCCTTTTGGATGCTACCAAGCAGAAAGAATTACTGTGCTTGGAAAATACATGTGTTTGCCACAGCAAACCAAAAGGATGCCCCATTAGTGGTGCAGCTTCTGCGTGAGGCTCAGAGACAATCACGGTGGGAAAACACATTTTGTTTGAGTGGAAACAGAAAACGCAACTGAGCTTTGCTGAATACAGCTCATGCCAAACTCTCCTGATATTTTGTTTGAAACCAAATCCCCCAAAGCAATAGATGCAGGGCAATGCAGCTGATGGGATTCACCCCATGTCTCTGAAGCAGCAGGTATGGGGTGTTCTGGGCACTGGGGGAATGGGGAGCTTTGAAGTGCTGCTGATCTGTCTGACTAAAGGCAGAACCGAGAGGAGAAGGAGGAGGGAGACTGCAAATCATGCCTGCCATGGGTCCTGCTGAATTTTCCTATTAATGGTACAGACATGAGGAGGAGAAGTGCGTGGATTATATTCCCTAAAGACACATGTTGGATAGCCCTGCCAACACGAAATATAGGAAGGGGGCTGGAGGACACCGAGGCTGAAGGAGACAGAAAGAAATTCAACCTTCTGCAAGGACGCATGCATGGAAATTAATAAAATCTTCAGCTAATAGCTAGAGACTGCTCTTTTAAGTGTTTCATCCGAAGGCTTTCCTCGTGCAAGATGAGAGCCTGGTAATGAGAGCACATTGCCGCTGCCACGGCTGGCTCCTCTCCACCACCTCCTCCCTCCGGCCCCATGGCCTCTCCCCTCTCGTGTGGCCTCAAAGACACTTGGTTCGTGATCAAAGCGGAGTCTCCTGTTACCATCACACCTGCTGTACCCCCCTTCCAATGCAGAGGTGGGGGGAGCAGCTCAGGCTCCTCGCTGGGCAGGTCCCCGCGGCAGAGATTGCGGTGCTCACGTTTATCTGCTACCCCTCGCCCTGCTTCCCTTCTCCATCTGTGTCCCTGCTGCTGTTTGCTGCACTGTTACTCCAAAAGGAGAAAGGGATAGCGGCCTCTGAGATTAATGTGCACCCTTCTGGAAAGGAAAGGATGTGGTTTTGCCTCTCAGGGTCGAGATGGAGCTCCAGCTTCCCAGGCGTGCGTTTTTGCTGCTCTAAAGGCTGTGGTTACAGCCTCCTCTTCCTGCCCCATCTGCTTTCGAACCTTGGCATTAACAGCAAGCAGGAGTCTTTTACCCAAAGGTGACAAATTAATTCTGGAAAGGGGTTATGGGCTCTGAATCCCATTTTCACACCATCTCCTATCTCATGGATGTGGGTCAACGCTAAACCCTGGATATATGGAGGATTTCAAATACACCCATCTCTTTAGTATTTCCTAAGGCAGGCTTAAGTGTTCCCAGCTTTCCTCGCTGCCTGCTTTGAATCTCATTCTGAGGCACTTAATCCTCTCCATTCCCCCCAGAGGGAATCCAGGCATCCCGCTCGACTCGGCGGGCTCCGCTCCTGGAACAAGTCCTGCAGCCGGCAGGCATCGCCCCGCTCCAAAATGCACATCCTCATTCATGAAGCCAAATCTGGGGATCTACCAGCACTAATCATCTCAGAGGGCTTGTACCAACCACTTGCATGACACTGCTCCACCGTTGCCTTGGAACCTTGTATTCGGCTCCGGATGTGGGATAAGTCCTTTTCTTCATTGGAAGCTGCTCATCAAATCATTTAACCCAAGAAATGTTCCAAAAGGAGCAATGTCCTGAGAGGGAGAGAGGGAACAGGAGGGTTTATCTGTGCTAGAAACAGGTTTTACAGCATCATCATTTTAAGTCTAAATACTGTGTAAACAAGGGATTCCTTGTAAATAATTCTGAGGAGTGGGCAGTGATTCTGCAGGTGTCTGAGAGTGGAAAGGGGGTTACTCTCCCTCAGATAATTTGGATTCTGGCATGATTTCTGAATTCAGGCAGGCAAACCACAGCAACATGAAACACAGTCAGGCAGGACAACAATCTCAGCAATGCTTAAACCAGTTCCTGCCCCGCAGAAAGGCAAGTGTATACTCTTCAAAGGGCATAAAATTTAAAGTGGAAAAGGCCTTGGAGAGGAGTCTCAGATGATCCCACAGCATCATCCCATCCAACTGAAATACTGTTAACACATGGATCACTATAGGCTGAGATCACCCTTTCCATGTCTGAGCAAGATGATCAAGTGCCCCTGTCTGCCACCCCATCTTCCCCACAGCAGCCTCCTCTTCACATCCCTTTTACTGGGCTTCTTCAAAGATATATAATTTTTTTTTAAATTATTGTTTTCTTTTCCGGAATCTCTCCCCTCTCATGCAGGTTTAACTGCACATACTTTTCCAGAGTAGGTATCCAACAAGCACCTGGCTTCCCGTGGCACGGGTACTGTGCTGGGTGAGATGTGGGACCGATGTCCTTCCCGATGCTCCTTCCCACTGCCCCGGCTCTGGGTCCTGCCCGCACACCAGTGGTTTCCTGGCAGAGCACTTGAATGATCCCATTTTCATGGCTCCTGACCGTTGGAATAATTGCTTCTCCCCCTTCCATAACATCTCCCTGTCCCTGAGTTAAATGAGCTAAACGTAAGTGCCAAGGACCCATCTGGGTGAGCAGAGCAGGGCTGAGGCTGAATGGAGAAAAGCCTGGGAGCTATGGATCCAGGTGATTTCCCAGCATATTTCACCACGCAGCCTTTTAACACCTCTCAGGAACTGACTGATGTCCACTGAAATTCAGCACTGAAGTTTTGAAAAGGTTTATTTAAACCAATTTTCCTTGGCATTTACTTTGCAAGTTATAAAAAGCCTCTCTTTTGCTTCAGTAGTTATACTGTGTATATACTCTTGGACTTTCATACTCATTCTCTCTTGTTTGGATGCCAAACAAATTTATCTCCAGCTTTCATCTACTTCAAAAAGGGGTTTTTTGTTTGCTTCTCTTATGTCTGCGGTACATATCAAAACCACAGAGGCTTATCAAGCATTAACAGTGTTTATCTCCAAAATTTGCAGTTGTTTTCAGAAACACTGAAATGTGTTTTTCTCATGTTCAGCCATATTTCATTAAGAGAATGTTATGGCTTTTATAATCTTTGAGTGCTAGTTTTAAGATAGATGTATACGAATATCTGTCACATTTAATTATCTCCTCCATCAAATTCAGTAAGTGGCCTATTAAGAGCGAAACGACTGGTTCATATACTCATTAGAAAAGGGAGATTACATGGTACAACAAAGAGGAAGCAGATTTTTTATTTCTGACTCTACAAGAAAGAAAAGAAAAGAAATCATAGTGCTTAAAAAGAAATGTTTAATCTCTTCTATGAGCTAAAAGAATCCACCATGTTTGCTTTATGCTGTTGGTATGGGTTGTAGATCCTTTGATTACTGGTTCAAATCCAACTCTGTATATGGAAGGTGAAGCTTATAATTAAATAACTCATTGGTAGGCTGTATAAGTGAGTTGGTTTCAGCCTAGTTTTCAACGGAGAGGCCACAAAAACCCGCTCGGGCTCCCTCCTCCTGACACAGCCCAGGCGTGATTTTGCACCATGATTACTGATTGGAAACGCTTGAACTCGGTGACAAAGCACCAAAGTGATTTTTCCTTTTGCAGTGCAGTCGAGAACAGCATCATATTCCCTGGCTGGCCTTGACCTTGAGCAGCGAGGAGAGCTTTCTCTGCGCTCAGAAGTCAGTCTGTGATGGATATCTTTGCACCAGAAGCAAAGCTCACTCGTGGCACAGTCACAGCACCCCTGGTCGTGCTGCCCTTGATCCGGACACCTCTTCCCATCACAGATGCTGAACTTTCCTGCCTGTGCTGAGCTGCCCAGTGGTGCCTGTCCCTGAAATCCACATCTCAGGCTTTGGGGCACCACCACCTCCTCCCCTCCACCTCTCCTTGCAGAGCCATTCCTCTGGTTCCACATTGCCTGTGGAATTTAAGGTCAGCACCATATTATGGTCTTTTTTCTTTCCAGCACTTGCTCTGCCTCACCCCAGAATCTGTCCACGCATCTGAAAAATAGAGGAGATTATGTCCTTTTAATGGACAATGTTCATTTTATAGAAGCCATAACTGAAGTTATTAGCATTTTCCACTCCAGGTAATCTCAGCTTCATCCCACAGCTTCTTATGGCTGACCCCAAAGAGGAGCAGTTGGTTTATCACTTTATTATTTTAATCATTTGATACTTTTCCAGGATGCTACGTTGTTCTATTGTTTTCCTACACTACACTTCCATCTCTGCTTTCCTTCCCTCTGGTACGCCTTGGGAAACACCCTGGGGTCCTCCAATTCCTCTCTTGCCTCTGCCAAATGGGATTCAGTTCAAGGACAGAGCAGGGACCTGATGGCTTGAGAAGAGAGGCACGGTGAGATCTGCAGTTGTGAGGTTGGTGAGAGGAAAAGGCACCTCTTTAGCCTTATTTATCACAATGATGCCCCTCCCCTCCTTGCTTTACTTTTAAGACCTCTGAAAGTTTAGATGTAAAAGTTCCATTTTGGTCTCTCTGGTCCCCAAACCCACCAAATATTCCCTTATTGTGGGAACGGTTTTGTGGACTACATGGTGACACCTGCCCACCATTTTTTTTGATCTCCATGCCGTGAGCTGCGACAAAAATACAGCTAAAGATATCTATTTGCATCCAGATCCTTCTTTTATACTCCAGTTTTCTTCTCTTCCTCCTGATCCCACGGCCCAGCAATCCCCATCTGTCCTTCTGTTCAGCCCCTTGGCATCAAACTGCAAGTATTTCTGCAGGCAAAAAAGCTCCCTTTAAAATTTAGGCATCTAAGCTAACTGGATCAAGCAGCAGTTCTGCTGCTGAAAACAGCCAGTACTATTTTTCATCATCATCAACAGTAAAGTGTGTTTTCAAGTATCAGATTTGCTGCTGAGTGTTGGATTTATAACCTTAGAAAATCAGGATCTGAGGATGTACATACATTATCTACAAAGAGCACAGCTATCTGTAGTAATAGGGAGATTTTTCTACCGATAGCTCATCGTGTGAGACTAATAAAAGTTTCATATAACAAAGCTACACAAGGCTTTAAAGTCAGATCTCAATACGAGTCCTAATTTATATTTCACATTTAAACAAATGGCCAAATTTGCAGAAGTGTTAGTGAAGAATTTGCCTTTTTTGGGGGCTCACAAGCCAGGATCAGACATCGGAATATGAAAGATAAGGACATTTCCTGGGAAGGAGAATTTGCTTGCCAGAGCAGAGGGGCTGCAACAGGCAAGTACACCCTGGCTCCTTCCCATCTCCCTTTGCTCTTCTGGGTGTACAAAACCCCCAGTGCTTGGTTGGTGAACATTAAAAAGCAGGTGGAAAGGTTTAAGGTTTTAAAAAATCTGTTCTACAATTTTTGTGTGTGTGTGTAAAAAGACCTCCAACCAAGCAACCACAGCAAAACCCCCCCCAAAAACCTAATAAAAATCTCCCACCAAAACCCTTCAAGCTGTCTGACACCTTTATTTAGTTCTAAATAGACTTCTAACTGCTTAAAAGAAATCAGACTATAATGGTTTGTATTGAAAATCTACCTGCTGCTTAGCCTGATAAAGCAATACCTCTGTGCTTGCAGGTGTTCCACAATCTGCTTGGAAAATCTGTAAAACAAGCATCACGTGCCATGTTTATCTAATAAGAGGGAGAAACAGCTACATTCTTTCATTTCTTTATTGTTTGATCATTTGATTACTTTGCAAGCTTTACACCATATGTTGCTAATTGACATACAACGGATGTGTGCTCTGTTGTCCTCATTAATTTGTAGAAACTAAATATTTTGTCTTCCACTTAAACTCGCTAAGATCCAGTCTGAAAAAAATTCCATAATTAGGCTCATACTGTTTGTGGAGCGCAGCAAGGGCGTCCTGGCACTGTCAGCTGGGGAGGAGGAGGAGGAGGAAGAGAAGGGAGAGAAGAATAAACCGGGGGAGTGAAATCTTCAGGCTAAAGAGAGATTGGCACCAGCAATCACACTTTGCAGGGTCCCTCAGCTATGCTTTGGAACAGGGAAAATCAAATAATCTCTTAATATACCACCTTGTAATGAAGATGTTGCTGAAGACGAACCATCCCATCTCAGAGGACGCTCTCAGGAGTGCTGGGACCTGCAGGCTCCGTCCCCTCTAGCACTGCTCAGTGCTGGAAGGACCTCACGAAGATTCCCCCCAACCAGCCCAGCACTTGTGTCTTGTCTGTGTTAACTCCGGTACTGTAGTGCGGAGACCCCGGAGCAGGTTGGAGTTCTCAGTCCCTTCAGAAGATTAATTGGGGCCAGGTTGACCAGCCATGGTCCCTTCCCCACTAAATCTGCCTAATGCTTGGTGCGGAGGGGAGGCTGGTGGGCACAGCACTGCCATGGAGCCGCGGGAAGCTGCTCTTTTCCTTGCCTTAAATCATGTTGATTTAATGGCTAGTTTAAAAGACCGCAGGTCCGGGTTGCCAAACTGCTGCCCGAGCCCCGCGTTTGCCCTCAGCACTCTGACTTTCCAGCACACGTCTCTGGAAAGGCCGAATTCGCCCTCCCCAAGAAATTCAATATCGCTGTTACGTTACCAGGCCTCATTAACATGAGTAAAATCCTCTCGTGAAACACACCGTGGAGCGACAGAATTTTATCTTTTCCCTTTCTAGCAGTGATTACTTTTCCATTCCTGTCACTCAGTGGAATGAACTTGATATTTATTTAGAACCTGAAAATACGGATTTACTATGCAGAAAACTCTGCGGAGTTGGCAGCACACTTTTCTTCTAGGGGAACTGAGATGAATACTTGGAGACACTCCACCATCTTCTCCAATACAAATTCTGGATTGTGTCCAATGTCCTTGTAAATTATCATCATCTTTTTATGCCTTAAAAGCAGGAAGTAATCAGTGGCCTAAAAAAAAAGGAGAAAATTGACCGCCTATCTCACTGACCAGATATATATCCAGAAAAAGAACTGAACACAGCAAAGCAATAACAGAAGTTGATCAATCTTATATGCTGTGGCACTCACAGATGTATCCTTCCAAAGACGAATTTTCTGTCACAAGTCCAAACCACTAAAGCATGAGGAATAGCAGTAGCAGATACCACTGATTATAAGAAGCAGGAGTCTCTGATAGTTATCTAAATATCTCATAAAAAATGATTATTTTCTGTCTCTAGGCTTGCCTTCCAGGTAGAAATGGAATATTGCCTCTAAATGTTATTAAGGAACAGATGGGTCTGTACTCCAGATCAGCTTTCCTTCCAACAGCAGCAATGCTGTTCATCATTGAAATGCTGAACATTTGCCTGAAACTCATGAATTTCTAAGCAGTGCTCTGCCCAGGACAGGCTTTGTCAGTAGAGCTCCAAGAAACAAAACAAAAAGCACCAAGCCCTGTAAAGGCACCCAGACAGATTTTTTTGATAGTAGCCTGACAATACAGTTAGAGATCTTAATTATTTCTCTACAGGAGAGCCAAACCAGCTCAAGTCTGTGTCAGATAAAGGACACTGACTGACTCAGTGGCAATAACATACGAACAAAAGCAACAACTGTTGTCGCTGGCACTTTTGCAGAAGTTTCAGCTGCGGCAAGACTGCCACATCTCTCAGATGTGCAGGCAGAGAAACCAAAGGCTATTTTCTCCTGGCATTGCCTCCAGCTGGTTACGTGTGGCAGGTGGAAGGAGGACGGTGCCCTGCCAGGTGACCTGGCTCGTGGTGGCTGTGCTGGTGCTGCATCACACAAAGCACTGCTGAGACTCCCGGAGGCTTTGCTGCATCAGCACTAACCAAAACCCACAGCAGAGAAAAGGTGGAGGTTTTCTGAGTCCTCTGAGATGTTGGTTATCCAAAAAAACCCAGTCTTGCCTTCAAAAAGACTAAAGTCTTTGCAACCAAATAAGGCAAATGATGTCCTTTAAGTGGATGGCTTTATATGTGCTGCAGAGGGGACTGTGCAGAAGCACATTTAGCTCCTATTCCAGAGTCCGCAGAGATTAACAGAGAAACTCCAGCTGGAATAAGTAAGTGTCTCTGACATCTTTTCCCCCCGTTATGATCTTTCCATTAGCCCATTTGAAATCTGTAAATTGCTGAATCAGGTTTCTGTCAATTCTTGCAATGACTGCAGCTCCTCCATCACTGGACATATCAGGACACTTCTCAGACACTTCTCTCAGATGGTGCAGGAGACAGAATTTGGTGTGTTGCAACAAAGTGCTGCAACTTCGGATGTTGTCCCCCCGTGTATTTTAACCCTGGTGTTTTGTTTCATGGAAAATTCTGTGATTTTCTTTCCCATCCTCTGTATAAGCACCAGCCTATTTTTCTTCCTGGTATTGTACAGTAGAACACACTAAATTTACTGGTTTCTCAGTGCACCTCAGTTTGCAGAAGGAAACCCTACTAGATGTGTTATTGGTGGGGAGATTGTGGTCTCTTCTCTATGAACTTAAAAATAAAGAAATAAAAAACCAACCAACCGAACAAATAGATCCCCCCTCCCCACTATAAATGTCCCTGAAAATCCAAAGGGTACATTATCCCCCATGCTTTGAAATCCAGTTTTGAAATCAATGGGACAATTGATTTAGAGTTTAAATTGAAAGCAAAGTCTTGAAACCACTCAAAAGCCTGGCAGTATTTCAGCCCAAGCCATGATGTTTTAAGGGCCTCATTCATCCCATGGACATTTTGTGCTGGACAATCCATTATGATTTTTGCTGTTCTGTTCTTCTCATAAAACTATCAGGACTCCCTCCTTCTGTCTGTCTTTAAAAAAAGAAAAAAAGAAAAAAAAAATCCAATTCTTCCAGTTAAGTCATTCTTTGGCACTGGGAACACAGGAAGTCATTTCTCACTGTCAGCTGGGAAACCATAAAGTTTGACTGGGTCAGGCCCTTAATGCCCCCTCGGCATCAGCGATCACATTACCACCATTACAGCAGTGCTATATATAGGGAGAGCCCAGGGAAGATGCTGCTAACACAGTCCTTCTCTCCTGAAAAGTGGCCTTAGACAACTTTGCTTTCAGCTCTTAGAGTCAAGGACAAGAATACATCTTTTTGTACCCAGTAACTGGTAAGAGCTCAGGAGAAACAAAATACAATTTTCGAGTTCTAAAACCAAATGTTATTCACTGAAATACAGTGGCAGGTAAATGAATGAGCTGTACAGTCTGCAGTATAGACAAATAATGCTGAAGAGTTGCAAAAAACCTAAACATTTTGACTTGTAGGGTCCATTTCAGGTCCTGTTATTTCTGTAGTTTCTTTTCCAGTAAGTCAGATCCCACCAGCTGAGACTGACAGTGTTTTACACACCACAGATTTTAAATATCAAAATGACAGTTTCTCACATGGTGTTGTCCATCAGTATGAGCCATGATTGCCGTTTGGAGAAGACGTGATTGCCAACCTGTGGCTGGCGTGATTGCTCTTTGCAATCTGCTGTTCCTGAATGATTTTTGGGGAGTGTGGGGGAGGTGAGCGGCTGGGCTGGAGTGCACTTCCCATATTAATGTCTCTGTCCTGGTTTCTCACTGCGATGCTTATGCAATTACAGTGTGCGCATGGTGCATTTTGAGCTATTGGCGTCTTTTAAATATTTTCATGCCCATTTTATATCCATTGGCTAATCTGATAGCTCTGAGGGTCCTGTAAGGTGAACAGGGAAAACAGACTCTATTAATATTCCCACTGAGATAAAAGTTACTGTGTGGTAACAATAGCCAAAAATATTTTCCCTGGGATGTTTAGGTTTTTGGAGAAATAGACATTAAAAATCCTTTTGTACTTGATGAGAAAAGTGGCATTTAAAGGGAATTCACACAGCAAGAAGCTTCATTGTTTCCACTATGCACAGACGTATTTGTTTCCAGACACTGTCTTGTGTACTGAGTATATAAGCAAACATTGTTCCACCCTCTGACACAACTCTATATCTACAGTGAAAAGCTCGGCTGTAATTGCTGGAGGAACACAGAAGTTATTGGCTCTTCAGTCTGCCTGGTCCAGAAGAAAATGATCCTAGGGAAAATTCTTCTAAACCTTATTAGTGGCACTTGACTTATGACCTATATCACAGTAATTTTTATTTGATATGAATAAAATCAATTGTGTTTCTCTGCAGTGTAACTATCCACTTTCACATTATTTGCATATCTAATCTGGTGTTGGATTGAATTTAGCTTTTGTCCTCAGTGATATTTCATTTTGGTTAGTGCCACTATGGATCACGCTGTGTTTTCTTTTATTTTGTATCAGCTTTTAATTTGCTGCCTTTCAGATCAATTGATTGTGACTTCATTAAGTGAGAGGGCAAATATTAGCTAGAGATGTGTTTTTCCCTCTCCCCCTACTTGACTTGTCTCATCTGTCCCTTACGTGGAGTTCTTCTTGTCTCCACGTTGTGCAGCCTGTTCTGTGTCTGTCTCCCTTTAAAGGAAAGCCCCTCCAGACCCCTGGTCACTTTTATTCCCTGAATCCGCACATTGTGCCTTCTCTGAAACAGGGTGGTCGAGTTCATAAAATTTGACAGAGGAGAGCAGGGTAGGCTGTTGTTGCCCTGACATTAATGAAGGATCTCATAGGCCAGTGGTTCCAATTCAAGCTACAGTGTCACAGCTGAAACAATGTCAGGACTCATTTCACAACTTATTACAAGAGAAAAACCACACAACAACAAAAGCTCATAACCCTTTGGATGTCGCTCTGAGACCCATTCACACTGACAGGTTGTGCAGGATATTGGATGTTCTCATCTCAATGAGCAGGAATCATTCGGTGTTTCCCAGGGAGGGTTGGGTTCCTTGGAAGTTTAAGCCCTTTTCTGTTGCTGTAAAAACAATTTGAAGAGGAGGTCCAGAGTCTTGGGTAAATAGAATGAAAACAGCAGAAGGAAATATAAAACTTATTGCATTCAAGAAGTCGATTTGAGCCCATGCCAGGAAAAGAATGTCGATACACATGTATGGAAAGGAGTGTATGCTATTCTTTACAGCAATTTAGAGTAATCCTTTATCAGATTTTTTGGTTTACCACTGGAAAAAAATAGATATATGGATAGCAAAATCCTTCCTCTTTCAGGGAAGTGAATAAGAGTCTTAATTGCATTGAATTTACGACACTTTTTGTCCATTTGGTGGACAAGATCACTTGTCTGAGAAGGTAACAGGCAGGGCTGCAGTGCCACCAGTTGCTTTTCTGTGCACATTCACATATTGACTAATGTCCATCTTGATTTATTTTCAGAGGGCATAAGCAATGTCCTATAACAAGCACACACTTGCACTAAGTAACTGTTGATTTGTTCTGGACATATGATCAAAACCATTCAGAAGCTTCAAAGCACTCGCTGTTACATTTCTCCACTTTTTTTCCCCTCATTTCGTCCTTGGGGGGGGGAAAAAAAGCAGCAAAGGCATGCAAATGCAATCACACTGGCCTCAGATGATGAATATTAAAACTTTGATAGGTTGCGGCTCTTTTCTGCTTGATGTTGATGTGTATTTGTTGCCATGGGTATGTGTGGGCAATGTGTAGGTGGCGTTTTTAGTGCTTCGCAGCTCATCAAAAAGTTTATCTGTTTGAAGCCAACAATGATTATTGTGCTTGTCCATGTGATATTTACTCTTATGTTGTACACTAATTAAGCTGATGTGAGAGTGAACAGGTTGACACTGTAAATATTAATGGCTCACTTCTTCAGAACTGCACATGTTTTTAGGGTCACAATTACGGTATTAATTTTGAATGCCAAGCTGTTTGAACCCTGCTGAGGGCACGTTTCAGGTGTATATCAAAGCAGCATCTTCCCTGTTAATGTAGAATATTTGCCTCTTGTCTACAAAGAAAATCCACCACGCAAAGTGGATAAATTAGGACAGAGTTAATTCTTGAGATGCTCACTATGACTCTGGTGTTCTGAATTAAAATCTGAATCTGTACAATGTTAATGCTGTAATTAAATGTCATTGGATTTAAAGCTCAACCTTTTCACGGTCAGTCAAAGAACTTTCCTGTATTATTTTACTGGTCATTGCAGTAAATTGCTTGAGAAAGTAAGGTTTGAAGGCCAAGATCCTCAAAAGGATACTGAGACCTGAAAGGGACTCTGGCAGAATTCAGGTGTTTGAGTTTAAGGCTCCTGCTCTCCATCCTCTCTCCTTATGTGCATTTCTAGAGATGCAGAGGAGGAAAGGACAAAGAGAGCTGGATCTCCCCCTCAACCCGACCCCATGAGTACGACCTGGAGTTACTCTGACTCCAATTCACCTCCTCGAAAAGAGTGCTGTGTGGTTGGACTCATGGCACGGCCTCCGGAGGGTTTGGAGCCCATTTTGGGAGCCACCACCCCCTTAGATGACAAGACATAGCGTAGCATTAGTTCAGAGCTGCTCACAGGATAACCTGCCCTTATTCCTGGCAGCCTCTGCCCTAGTACAAGGCTGGGTGGATTCCCCAGAAGCCACGTTTTGTGTCAGTGTTGCAGTGCCCGTATCCTGTTGTCTCTCTTGTGCTTAGTTATCTGCTGTTTAGCCCCTCACTGAACGAGTTTTCCCTCGATGCCGGTTGTGTCCCCGGCTATTAGCCTGTCTCTAACCTTTGTGTTTACTGGAAAAAAATTACGGAGACAAAGGTAACGAGGCAATTTGGGCATCACCTGACAGGTTCTGATTTCCAGCAGCTCCCTGGGCGAGGCTGTGGTACCCAAGCAGTGAGGAGGGGTGAGGAGTCCACGCTGATTCCATTATGACGACTGCCTGTGCTGCCCCCCCAGCGCTGGGGTGACTGGCAGAGCACAAAGAAAGGTGGGCTTGAACCAGCCCCATCCAAAGGCTCCTGAAGGCAATGGAAACCTTCTCGTGGAATTCAGTGAGCTGTGGATCAGGGCAATTCCTGACAAGTGGGCATATAGAGACATTGAGGATCCCACCCCCCCACATATTGAAAAGAAATGGACACAGGAATTTCGTACAAAATCCTGTCCCCTGTATAGCAGATGCTGCATTTCTACCTAAAGAATTCTGTATATGCTCTGTTGACCTCATAAACTAAATCCTGCAGCTCTTTCTCTTGCACCCTTTAATATCTTATTGTACCTTGTAGGTGAATTCTCAAAAAAACCCCAACTGTACCTGCAATTAATCAATTGCACTGTGTTGTAATTAAATGACTATATCAAAGAGGAAGAAATTAAAACTGGATCCCTTAAAACAACTACTCAGTGATATAATTACAGCATACCCTATGAGCAAATTAGCTTCTGCCTATGAGAGATCTGACAAACTAATAAACACCTTGCTGTGTAAATTGAGACCAGGTATATTTCCAGACTGTTAATCACTGAAGCTTACCAGAGAGTGAAATGGAAAATCATTCTTCTTCTTTCTTCTCTCTGAGTGAAACAGTCAGTGCTAGTCTTACTTCTTCACATTACTTTGGATAGTTTATTCCATTTGACTTCCTAATATTATCTATTCTTTCTCTTTGTCATCAGGATATTTGCCATGGAAGGAAATTTCTAGTTCACTGCTTTTTGGTGAATAGAATTGATTAACAAAAAACACAGCATTTGGCAATGGTAAAGGTTACAAACCTCCTGGCCCACATAACTCACTTAAGCTGTTTAGAAAAGCAAAAAATTCTGTTAAGGCATCAGGAATCTTGTTGACTGACAATATGCACAAAGCAAAGAATGTTCAAGAGGTAACCTCACATTTTTTCCTTAATATAATCTCAAAGATCTTAATATATGTGAATCATTCTAGCAGAGAAAAAAAAAGTCAAGAAAATCATGAAGAGTAATTATGTTAGGAGGTGAAGGCAAAAAGAGAAAATCAGAGTTCAACAGATCATTTTAATTTACTGTCACAAGAGACATAAAGCTAATAAATGAGAAGATACCATATTCATGTTGAAATGTGCAGTAAATATGACAGTGCCTCGTAAGAAATGTTCTGATATGATTCACTTAAAGCTTGTTCAAATTAATATACTACTTGTTGAAAATGTGTAGGAGCTGTTAAGTTTATTTTAAGGAAATATATTGACTTTAAGGAAGGAAGAGTCACTGTGACAGACATTAAAACACTTGAGTGAATTAAGGAACATTATACTGAGTGTATAGCAAATGAAGGCATGATAGCTCTGGAAGGGTTTTACAGTGTGAGAAATCTTTAATGAGGTATTTGAACTGCGTGGGAGAACAGCTCTCATAGCCTTTGGAACAGGACTACAAAGAAGATATTGATCTGTAGATGTTATCCCATCGTATTCCAGATTAAAAGATGACAAAATCTTCGGGAGGTAACTGAGAGACTTAACCTGTCAAGGAGATACCACATAATGAGATTATCCCAATGCGGGACTTTTCACAAAGGGGAGAGATTATTAAGAGGGAGAACCAGAGTTTAAAGGGGTTTTTAGCGTGAGCTGGTTTGTGTGTGTGTGTGCACACGGGTGCATGTGCTTCAGTTTGACAGCAAGGATTGACATACACAGAGAACACCGATCTCTGTGTCGGGACGTACAGAGATGAAGCTCAGAGAACCCTTCTATTTTTAAGGCTCTTAACAAAGCCCACTATTCACTCTGCCCATGACCCCAAGCTCCACCACCGCTGTATTAAGTAAAATACATTTTACAACCCCAGAGAGCATTTCTGAGAAATAATCAGCTCTGTGCTTCTGTGACTCGCTGCAGGGGCTACAGGTCAGTAGACTATAATTACCCCTTGTAGTTGACTACTCCTCCAGATTTATAGGAGCTAAATGGTACATTTAATGCATTCTTAAGTATATCTTTAGAGCGATATAGCTGTGTCTATTCATACATCAGTCCTTATCTAGGGGTGATAGGTGAGCCTGTCCCCTTGTCCACTGATCGATCAGAATACTGATGTCATTTGTGGTTTGTGTTTACTGCACATGCCGATTTTGCTCTGATCCTGCAAACTTCTGTGCAGGTGTTTATATGACATTAACTTTTACAGCTTTTCAGGCTGCTGTTCGACCAGCTCCTGCCCGGCCTCCCTTGTTCTGAGGAGGCACAACTACCCCCAACTGGCTGTATTTCAATGGTTGCCATTAAAAACTTACCCATCACTAAGTTCAGACCAAACATTGCCTTCTATGTTGTGGTCTAGCACTGCAGCAGTTTATTAATAAAGGCTGATGGACTGATTAGGTAGGTTCATTTTCCTGGTGTGTCAGGGCATTTTGTCGTCCTGACTCCCCCCTTTCTAAGCACGAGCTGTAATACAGATCACTCAGCCTTCCTGATGTCTGTGTGCTCTGGGAGCTGTTCAAATGTTTGTTGTTGAAACAGCATGAAGAGGCTAGAGAAAGTCTGTTTTAACAACCAGGGCATGTCAAGGAAGTTCCATCAAGGATTAATCAGATCTCTTTGCTGATTTCCTGCCCTGTAATGAAGCAATATAGTGCCGAGTTAACTTTGAAGTTGGAATGATTACAACTCTCTATCTGCCCTCTTGCTCCTGACCATCATTTATACTCTCAAGGCTGAAGTCTATAATTCACACGCTGAATGAGCTTCTGCTGCCTGGGGAGTCCTGGCCGCTCGTAGATGGCAGTGCTTCCAAAGACACTACCACGAAGATGGACCTGGAGCAAATCCAGGAGAGTTTATTAATTGATTCTCTCTTTTAGAAAGATTACCACCTTTCTTTGTTCCAGTTTACTCCTGTGAAAACTCTGTATTTCTGCTGGAAGGAGCTCAGAAGGCCAGACCTGAGAGCACCAAAGAAAAAAGATGCTCCAGCTTAATTTTATGGATGCAAAAAAAGGCCTGTCAATCTCGAGAGCTCCCTGAGATATCTGATGCACTCAGGAGGTGTCGGGCCCTTCTAGTTCAACCCTCTTAAGCAGCATGGGAAGGTCAACCTGCTGTGGCATCTTGACAAATGTGCAGCCAGTGCGGCAATGAAATTCCTCTCAAATTATCTTTAAAATACTCCATTTGAAACTCTGCTTAGCTTTGGAGCAATGTTTGTGCCAGCCTTGCTTTCTTTCACTTAATTCATCACAGCGCTGTGAATCCTCCCTTTTCCTCCCTCTTTGAAAAAGAAAACAAACCCTTCCCTAAATATTTGGTACCCTAATTTTGGATTTTTTTTTTTTTTTTTGCTTTCTCAGGGATGTTCTTCCCCTCCGTTATTCCCAGGTGGAATTCAGGTGCCCCCCAGGACAGCCACAGGGATGTGGAGTTGAGCTCAGAGCAAACAGCACTTCTCCCGGAGCGACGTGTATGACATTGCTGAGCACGTTGCCAAATTAGCAGACAGAGGTGAAGTAGATGACATAAATTATGCAAATTTAAAAGCCATACCACACAAAAGGTTAATCTACAAAGTCAGCATAGCTGGTAAGTGAGGGAAACTCTATTCATTTGGCTCCAAAACAAGGCTGGAGAGTGACAAGGAATAAGTCATCGGCGGCGTTTCAAAAGGGTGACTGAGGCAATAGGATTGGTCCCATCAAAGATGATTTAGGGACTACTTTTCATATTACATATGTAAACTTGGCAGCAGGTGTATTTTGAGAAGAGAATAAATTTATTAGCATCAGAGAAGAAGGGCAACAAATGTGATGGAACAAAGCCAACCAATTAAAAATAATTCGACAAAATTAATTAGGCTCACGTGCAAGCAAATGTGTGATACACTTTTCAGTGGGGAAGTATAAGGTAATGCAGCAGGGGACAGACAATAATTTTAAGGCTATACTCTTAGGAGACATCGATCACAGTGGGAGCTTAGAGCTGATTTTAGATGATATATAGATATATAAGAGTAGAGAAAGTCCAGCAATAATTTCAAGAACATATTGACTGAAACATGTGGAATGTAAAAGGTGAAAAGGAAAGTAGGCTGATGCTCATTTATTAATATTGATTTGCATTATAGTAGCAACTTTGTATCCCAGCCAAGTTCAGGATCCCATTCTGCCTCGGCACTGGATCAACACACAGTAAGAGGTATTTTATAATCTAAATAGACGGGAGCAAAAAAAAAGATAGAAAAGAATTATAATCCCAAATGACAGACAGAGAACTGAAGCAGAGAGATGGTAAAGCTTGAGCTGTTTGGAAAATGTGACCTTTTAATTAAAAATACAGCTGAAAATGAAAAATATTTAAATTTTGTCACAATTCTCATGGGAAATTTTGAGCTGCAGCTCAGTGTTTTGTGTAACAACAACAAACAATGAAAATATTCCTGCATGTCTTTTCCTTCACTGCCCTCACAAGAAAAGGTTTTTCAAAGGAAGCGGAAGAATGAATTCATTAATATGCACATTAGTTCTCTGCAAACCAAGCTTCCAGTTTAAAGAAAAACACTAATTTGAAAGAAAATTCTCAACGACTTCGTACTTTTTAATGTCTACGCAACAGGAGACACATGGGGTACCTGAACACAACTCTTTGCCACGCTACTATAACCACAAGAAAATCCTTCTTAGAGACAGGGGAGAAGAAGCTGCTTAAGGATATGGGACGTCTCTGCTACAGGAGGTAGAGAGCTGTTGCAGATTTTTCCCTGCCCTAGTTGGTACTTTCTAAAGCCCCATGAACATTTCAGTTCACGGTGGCTTACTCCACATTTAATAGTGTAAGAAGTCATCTGCTACTCAGTGTGCCCTTAAAACGTCTGCGTGAGGAGCGAGGAGCCATAAATTCAACCCTCGCTTTGCTTTCTTGGGGTGGACAAGCCTAGAGAACATTACAGTTATTTTAGCGTTATGGGGGAAATAAGATAGACACCATTAACATTTTATGAGCAGTTTTGGTCCTTGGAATATAAGACACTCGGCAGAGATTGAATTGGTAGGGCCGTAGCAACAACAGAAAAATAAGAGTTCAAAGGTTCGTGGGATGTGGGTCAAGAGGAAAGATTAGCCAGTCGTGGGGGATTATCAGAGAAAAGAAGTAGATAAACTCCTGACAAGGGTGACAGATTCATGCCAATAAGTTAACTGTGCTGCTAAATAATTCAGGAGAAAGAGCACAGGGATTGAAGCTGGGGGGAATGCTCATGCAAAAGGGGCTGCAGAAGAGCCTCATACAAAACTCTGGCTGCCCAAAGTCATCAGCAGAGCTGAGGGTTGGAAAGTGATGCTACACAAAGCAAAAAGAGAGATTAAATTTTTTTTTTTTACTTAATAGCTTTTCACAAGAAATAATTTAAAACCGGTTAGAGATTTCCTCGAAAATCAGCTCTCAAATTTTCCTCTTTGTATGAGGAAAGTAACTCATGTCACTGCATTGGGTATTTCAGGTGGAGCCCATCTATTATTTCTGCTCTAATCTGTCTTAGATATTAATTATTTCACATTAATTATTTCATTGCATCCCAGTGCAGTGACCTTTTCCTTCTTGCGAGCTCTTCATCAATAAGAAAATACTACAAGAAATATTTTGTTTCTCTTTTTCAAATACAGCATTCTATTCTGGGAAAAAAATCCATCAAAGGGATAATGTTTTTTTGAGAGGATATATCAGAAAGCAAAATCAGTGGAACTGTTGGCTGAATTATTCCTTTACCTTTCAAAGATGTTTTAGTAGCATCTATCAGTGTCTGTCAAATGCTAATAATACTTCAGAGGAAACAAGTTTAAATTGCAGCTCCCTTTCAATAAACTTTTGACTTTCAGTGAATGGCTTATAAGCCTGAGAAACCCAGTGTGTGATAGGTTTCTGTCTCTGGCCACAGAGAAACCCTCATTTTTAAGGATTTGGAATTTGACAAGAAAACTATACCCAGAATAAACTGATTTCTGCTGCTTCACTTCTTTTTCCCCCTGACACTTAACATTCTTTTCTTTAAAAGATACCTAGCCAAAAATGATTTACAATCTGAAGACCGCAAAACTGAAACAAGCTGGAACACCTATTAATTGAAGGCCCTATTTTTAATTGTAGATGTTACCACCTTCCAGGAACCATCAGAACAAGGCACTGCCATGCCTGGGCACATTTAGGGCACCGCGGCAGAGCAGCCACGCGTCCCTGCAGGAGCTTATTAAAGCTCCCCATATGAGCATCTTAGCGGGCACAGCTTTCCTCCTGATGTTCAAAGCACTAAAACCTGTGAGGTTGCTTCTCCCTCCAATCATAAGCATGGTTAGGATTTCCAAGGACATCAACACACTACTTAAAAAAAATGACAGAAAATACAATGATGTTCACAAGCGGAGGGAACAAAACTCTCCTGGGAACGATAGCCAGGGTCTGTTTAAATATTTAAGTATCTAAAGACGCAAGCTGAGTCAGGAGGGGATTTTCAAAAGGCTTCTAGAAGAATATAAAAGAAAAAAAAAAAAGGATAAAAATGGCAGCAGAAGTAACCACTGCAGCACTGCCAGGCCTGTCCTGGGCTCTGAACGTGAGGAGCAGCAATCTGCTGGCTGTGGATCTTTATTCCAACATCCCAGCACTCCAGGTGCTAATGAGACACTGTGAATGCTTCCAGGGGGGAAGAAGGCAATGTGAAGGGCTGCTGCTCGGTATTCACATGCACTTGCTGTATTTTCTCCCAAAATCTTACATTTTGTTAAAGAGAACTAAATAATGCTCATTCTGTCCGGGTAGTAAGATGTGGGAAATACTGCAAATCATCATGTCAAACCTCACTCTCAGCTTAACAAATAAATAATACATATTTACACCTACACACTTATTCCCCTGTGCATTTAGCAAAGGAACATGAGAGGTGGCAGCACACATGGGACCAGAAAGAAAATGGTAACCAGAATATATTCCTCTGCTTGTGCCAATTGTTTTGATGCAATAAATCATCCCGAAATGACTCTCTGTAGCCAAAATGATGTTTCATGGATCCCAGACAAGAAGTCAAGAGCTCACCAGAGGATGACATTATGGAACAAAAACAACGCTGTGTCTCCTTGGAGGAGTCTTCTCCATCTGCACAAGCATTTTCTGTCTGCCTTTCCCTGCAACGGAGGGAACTGGCACAACCCAAAAGATTGGGATGGCTCAGACCCTTGGAGGATGTAATGATGTGCAAAGCTTCTTTCAGATACACACACACACCTATCAGTCAAACAGAGTGCACTAAGCCATGGTCAAGCCCTGGAATTTGTTTCTCATGGCAAACAACAGGGAAAGGGAAAAATTGGCAGGAAAGGCCACTCACAAGTGGAGCATTATAAGTTCCACAGTGTGCTGCAGCAAATTTGTGACACGGCTGGTTTATTTTTATCATCATATCATTAACTTGGCTACAGCTGACAGGCACAACAAGGATTATTAGTTCTTTATCTTGATTTGGAAGGATGTTTGGCATTCAGTCTATAGTTTCCTATCCTGCGCTCTAGACATTTTCAACATATCCTCACTAAAAAAAAATATATACATAAACACATAGTAAAAGAGCAGATCATTCACTCTTCCTGACTAAAGAAAAGTGGTGCAGGTTATGCTATAATAAAAGTCTGAACTCCTGCAGGCTGCAGGTCATTGCAATACTAGGTACATATATAATAAATCAAAAGGACAATAATTTATTCTTAACCACAGAAGACAGCTCCAAATGGATTTTTTACAGTTTTGAGACATACCTAACTGAAAAATCTGCAGCAAGATTGTCCCTTCATACGCATCCTTCAGCCAGACAGAACATAAAAAAGAGCACCTGAAGAGGTTGTTTCTTGCCAATGTAAAATCCTGTGGTGCTGTGAGTGAGGAATTCATGGCACAGAACCAAAAACACGTCCCAGCTGACATAAACGGAGTAATGGAAATCTTTAGGGATCCATGTGCAGCACAAAAATGCATTAAGAATATCATTCAGACCCCTGAGACATACAATGACCCTGTAATTACTGGCTTCACTCTCCAGTGACTTCTCATCAGGTCCAGGACTGCTACTTAAATTCCCAAGCCTTTTGCTTTGGCTTTAGCTCTGCAGAAAGTTTCATTGTGCCCAACTATTCCAGATTTTTTTTTTTTTTTTAGAAAAAGATAAACACAGCTGTAGTCAAGGCAAGTTGAACCTTTTTCTCCAACATTTCTCCTGCAACTCTTTTTAAAGTGATAACCAACCACACAACCATGACAAGAAGCTCCTTAACTTTCTCATGAGCCTCCGGTGCTCTCCAGAAACCTTTCAGCCTTTTCTGTCTCAGAAGGTAGACTGACCCAAGCATCAGCTCGCTGCCTCGGTGTTGTCTGTAATCACATCACATTCAGAGCGGAAAACTGGAGTTTGGGGCTTTACAAAATTCAACTCATAGCTTGGGCCATGCCAGCAGGGAAATAAATGAAACTAAAGATTTTGGAAATTCTATTCAGTCCTGTAAGGATGTCTCTCCTGGTGATGCTCAGAAGGAAATAGTTCTTGTAATATGTCACTAGGATTTATGATTTCATCACTGTCTGCCAGAAACCCCTCAGAACACTCTACCCAGATCATCCCCTTCCACCAGAGGCTGCAGGTTCACCTACAGGACACAATCTTCAGTCCAGAGAAGTCACAATGAAAGCATAAAGATGACTTCAGTTATTAAATGATGACTTGGTTATTAAATGCAAATCAAGTATATTTTTCCTGGGGCTTGGGTTGTCTTTTAAATCTTTTGTTAAATGCTGGTATTTACTAGAATAGGGATGGAAAATCACAGAATTTAACTAAAAGCAGAGTCCCCAAATCCTTTTTGAACCATCTCCTTTGCTGTTACCACTTCATTTAATGTGAAAATTGCACACATTTGGAGGTGACTGGCTTTTTAATTTAAAATGATTTTTTACTGAAGCCTTCTACTTTCTACATATATATATATATTTAATTTTTTTGGTTTGGTTTTTTTTTTCAGGTTTTCTTATTTTTTGTAGCGGATCCTGTCTTTGGGAATTGGGGGCAACAGTAAGATTATTGGGAGTCACCAGATGGTGCTATTGTACATTGTGTGTCTGGTTCAGTTCATCTGGCTATCAAGGGAGTCTCCTCAAGAAATGCAAAGCATCAGCTGTGGTGCAGCTCCCACCAGAATCTCCAGTAAACCTTTGTCTTGCCTGAACATCCCTGATGAAGAATTATGAGTACAAAATCCATGAACCCTTTTTGTTTCTGTGTAAAAGGAAACAAAATATTCTGGGCAACCAGGTCACCTACATTACTCACACGAGTAATGGTCAACACTGTAAATTGACCATTTATGCCAAAGTTATGAATTCCCTAAAGCAAATTCCGAAAGTCAGAAGGAACTTGGAGAAGAGGAAACAATACAAATAACACCTTCTCCAGTTCTCTAGTGGGGAATAAAAACATTTTTGCCTGCTAGTCCAGGATGGAGATAAAGATGTGATGTTTGGATGCTTTATAATACTTGGATAGTTCTGTCAGCTGAAGCAGCTGCGTACATGTTGTAAAAGGCGTGAAAAATACATCAGCCTAAATGTGTTTTCATGCTGCTTGTTTCGCAGCAAAGAGTAAGGAACAAGACAACCTGTCGTCTCTAACAGCATCTTACTTGCTTACTAAGGCTAATGCACTTCTTGGTGTGGAAGAAATGTTTTGGGATGAATTCCCTACAAACTGGGGGACCGAGGAGCTTAGCTTCACTGAACCCCATGAAAACACATAATCCTCTTTAGCAGTGGGTGCTTGGAGGAGCAATGTCTCTCCAGGTTGTTGTGCAACCACACAACCCATAAAATCAGAGGTATGGCAAGAAACATAATCTGGCATAAATACGTGGCAGCATTGACTCCTTTAATCAATGCCCTCAGGATGTATTAGCACTCTGCCTCCTTACTGCTCTGTGATTAATCAATAGAAACGCAGTTTCCAGTTAGGGCAAGTGGCACCGGCAGGCACAGTTAGACCTCCAGGGCTTTTTCCTCAGTGTACAAATCCGTTTTGTCTGTTCTTGTTATGAGGTTTATGGCCTGCAAGGGTTTTTGCATAAAAGGAGCAGCAGGCAGTGCAGAGCCAGGGGACCAGCAGCAGGACAAGGTGGCTCTGGACGGTGTCACATTAGTTCACACAGAGTTGGGAGGTTACTCCAGGACTCCACAGGAAAATTGACTCCTCAAACTCTAATATTTTAAATCTGTTCAATATGCCAACAATCTCAGGTCAGAACTAAAGGCTTTGGTTGAAAGAATATAGTATCAGACATTTTCCTGTTTCTGTTCTTGCATCATCATCCAAGTAATGACACTGTGCAAAGGTGTTTACAGCGAGGCAGAGTTTCTAGAGAGAAATTATGCTCTTCTTTTCTTAACCACTTGGAAAAAGAGGCTCTGAGAAGCCAGGGTTCATTCCCATTTTCATTAATGCCTGGTCAGTGCACAGTTTTCTTCCTTATACTTCAGCCTAAAGCCTGGATGAACTCCCATGTTGGTTGGCTGCACACCTGGACAAAGACAACACCCACCTGGAGCTGCCTGGAAGTTACTGGGCAACAAATACCTGTTTATTAAGCAGGAAGTATTACTGGTGTTTTCTTTTTCCATATTAGTGATCCAAAGGCCTGTCATTGCAGAGTAGGCCTCCTAAGTTATGTGCTGACATCTTTTGAATAAAGTATAAAGCTGAAATTTCTGCAGCTATTTTTTGCAACTGGTTTTAAATGTTGAAACAGCGTTCTGTCTGCACTGGAATTCTGTTTCATTATTTTCTTCCTTCTTACTCTGATTTATGATTAAACCTTTCTCTTCTCAGCTTTCCAGGCTTAAAAGCTGTTTTTTAGGAAGTTCTTCAGAAACTGTTTTTTTCTACTTTCAGACTGATGGCACCCTGGCAGTATTATAACTACATGCTTTGAAATGGTGTTAGATAGATATACAATGGCATTTCCCAAAGAACATATGATCTCATTACTTGCTTCAGAGACCAGTTTTATCACCTTTTAGTTGACTTACTTATTTAGTAAACTCCATTAGATCTTGACATAAGTAGATATCCTGAGGACTTTTTTTCCGCTGAGTTAAGTAGCTCCTTTTGCATCTCTTTTGACTGTTTTGACTTTGATCTAATCATAAGTAAATTTTATTTCCTATTATTGAGGCTTGATTGTACGTGAGTACCTGTTAAGACACTTGGCATGTTTAATAACATTTGATTGCTATTATTTTATACTAGTCTTTCAGGGCTCAATAGACTGAAAGAGTTAATAATTATCAATAATAATTGCTTCCACTGAACCACCTTTTTTCTCTAAGGTGCATCTCCTACCCACTGGCTAGCAAACTCATCTGCGCCCTTTATTTTGTTGCGTGTCACTTAACTTCTTAAATTTTGTTCTCCAAGTGAGGGCAATCAGGGAAGTGCTGATTCCAGGAGCTGAGTCAGCATTCCCAAAATCTCCTTTCCAAAAATAAAGCAGTATTTTAGTTTGTACATTCTGGTCTGAAGTTTTATTTTAATCCATCTTTACTTAAAAGGAAGAAATTAGTAGGGGAAAAAAAATATGAAAAAGGCTTAAAAATACACTTTCTCCTTTGCCCTGGCACAAAAACTTAATGTCTCTCTTGAGCAAGCTGGGTGTCATCTCAGGATCTTCGCTGCATCCCCAAACTATGATGCACAAAAGCTGCTTTCCCTGGGGCTGAATCTTGCTATGCAGGATTTGGTACATGGGCTTTAGCAGCTCATGTTGGTCATTTTTTGGAATTAGATACTCATCATAGTGAGCAGTCTCTCAGAAAACATGTTTGGCTTCACCAGATTTAAACTGCTCTCAGAAAAAGATGTTTGTTTTATTCTCTTAATGAGGAAAAAATAAATTCTTAGAACATATCTCTATTTTTATAGAATACTTCTAGTACTACAGAATAAATCTTATTTATTTGGGGTTTTGTTTTGGGTTTTTTTTCGTTATGGAGCTGTGTTCAGTACCTACCACAAGAACAGCTGTACTGGCTCCATCCCCCTCACCAGCATTGCTTGGACTAACAGCCCCTTTCAGGAATGCATTTACACTCGTGTCTCAGAGACCAACAGCAACAGTGGCCATAAACAGATGCCTAAGGAAGAGCAGGGACAAGCCATTCTCATGATCCTCCCCCGGAGTGCTTTTCCAGCTCCCAACTGTTTGCAGCTCAGGGGATTTCCTGATGTGATGTTGTTCACCACAGCATAAGGAAAAAAGGGATCGTGGAGCTGACTGGCTTTTCTGGCTGGGTTCAGCTTGAAGCAGGAATAGCCAGATGTGGGTTATTCTCACAGCATTCCATTCCATCCCTTCCAGTTACATGCTTTCTTCCTACATCAAGAAGAGCAAATTTCCAACTCTGTTGCAGGAGCAGCTGACAAGGGACCTCAGCAGGAGAGCTATGGGATGCCTCAGAGCAACTCACTGCAATCTGTTTCTCCTCCTCTGAGAGATCCATTCAGCAAAAATCAGGGAGTTTTACGGTCACAACCTGACCAAAGCGAGATAATACAAGAATATTTTGTTCTAGTGCTAGAGGATCCAGTTCCACCAATTCAAAACACCCCCTTTCCTGGAGTACTGCATGCATTAAAAACTAAACCCAAGAGAGAGATTACAGACTAGCAGGAGGCAAGGTAACCTTCTAGAATCCCAAGGGAGAAAGCAAAAGGAACAGGTTTCTTCCTTGTATTTACAAAGGCTGAATGAATTTTACATAAGCAAGATACAAAATTGAAGACAAACAATGAAATACAAAGAGATCTCAAGATACATGATGAACCAAGAATTCATGCATAATATACGGTATTTCAAAGGCATGTAAGAATCAGATGTTTCTGGTGTATACAGAGCGCTTTCTTTTGAGAGATACTCCTGCTTAAGGAGCCAAAACTTAAGGAGGCAGACCTTCTGGATGCAGGAGGGCAGGAAGGATCCCCTCGTTTAGGTTGAGTTCCATCTGGATGTACATTATTGAGCATCATTTCAACGTGCTCACTTGTAATTGTCTCCAGAAAGACTTGCATACACTGTTAGAACATCACACTCAGCTAATTTAGGGATAACTAATGACCTATTAAAGCTGAACCCAGCTGGTTTTAGCAGCTCTTTGAGATGTTACAGTCTTAGGTCTAAAGTAATTGCTGGTTGTATAGTGCTACTTTTAATCCAACCTGATCACAGGTTGATTAAAGTCCCAGGTTATTTTCAGATGTAAAAAAAATCAAACAAAACAGCTTCCTGGTTATTTAAAGAACATTCAACTTTCAAATGTTATCTTTGTATCCCTTGCATGCAATGACTTTTTTTCCTTATGACATTTCTAGATCTTCACAGAAAAATTTCCTCTAGGGCTACAAAATATCAGACAGCTTTGTCATAAATGGTTTGACAGGTATAGAAAATTCCATGAGAAAGGGAAATCCAGAAAACTTCCCAATGCAATTCCTATTTTTCAAGACTGAGAAAACTTATCATTGAAGAGTATATCATTACTTTGAGTTGGCAAATCTGTCAACGATAAGGAGATGTATCCTAAAATCAATTTTTGAAGCCAAACATGTAAGACTAATCACTTTATTTCCATGCTTAACAGGTGCTGATACCAGAGGGAAAACACTAAATAGCGTATGACACCCTTGAGAAGCATGTAAGATATTTATCTGCCTAAAAGCCATGACAGTTGCACAGAGAAAAGGTTGTGAATGTAAATGGAAAGAAAGAGTTTAAGGATGGAGGGTGAAATCTTGATGCTGCTGAAATCCCTGGCAGTTTGAATTCAGTGGGACCAGGATAACCCTGAGCTCAGCCTTAGCCTGGCCCTGTTCTGAGCTCAGGCTGCCCAGCCCATCCTTTAGGTCAGGTCATAAACCACAGCATTATAGAATGGTTTGGGTTGGAAGGCACTTCAAAGACCCACCTTGTTCCAACCCCCTGCCATGAGCAGGGACACTTTCCCCTAGCCCAGGTCGCTCAGATGTGCCTTTTCATTTTATGGAGGAGGTTTTGCTCAGGTCCCTTTTCCTACAACTGGAGCAGCCCCCTGGTGTCTGACCCAGTTTTTAACCCAAGATGGTGTAGTTGCTGCCTTGCCTAGGGCAAATACAATTGGAATTCTGATGGAGGGGCTTTGAAACCATATTTTTATGATAATGGCATGTGAAATACAGAGCTGCACTGGCCAGGGCAGACACAGGAGCTGAAAATAACACGAAAGAGAGCAGTGCCCCACTCTCTTAACATATCCAGTGTAAGCAGCTATGCCCAAAGTCAGGAGGTTTAACAGCTCTGGGCCGATGTGTCAGCTCAAGTCCTGTGCACAGAGGTATTCAAAGACTGACACATTCTCCCTCTCTCTCAACTACTTTATTCTCCCTAAAATATACTTCTGTTTCTGCTGTTCCTCTGTGAAAAGATGAAAGATTAAGCTGGCTTGTGGCTGGGTAAGAATGGTGATGTGTTCTACCCATAAGTAAGTTGTATATTCATGGTAGAATATATTAAATGACCCTTGTATCATAAGAAGGGATTTTTAAAAAAAATAAATCCATAACTGTGAGATTTAAGAGCATATCTCTCACATTTGAATTTCCTAGCTGATATTTGGTTGGGCTTTAGAAACTGTCACACAATAAAGCCATTAAAATTCTGTGGTTAATTTATTTCTGCAGTATTAACTTTCCCATTACTCATGATGAATATCTTGAATTTGGATATGTCTTAGAAGAACCTCTGACAGTGATAACTTGCTTTTTCTCCCATTTCCCATGGAACTGTTATTTTTTTTAATATATAGAAGAATAACTTTTCTAATAAACTTGCACAGTGAATTTTAAATAATGACTTTGAGTTAGTATCATTGTTACCAAAATAGGGAATGATAAGCTCTTTTGTGCATTTATTTGGCTAATTATTCTGATCCGTATTTCTGGGCAGAATTCAATATAACCGAGCCTTGGAAAATACAGATCCCATTGCCAAAACAAATTTTCTCACTCCTATATCCATTCATTTCCTAGACAATAGGTGAGGTCAGAAGGGAAACCAGGAGTCTTTCCCATAACACAGGCAGAGCACTAATGAGCTGCCATGCATCGTATTCTCCTCCAACCAAACCGTAATTGCTTCCACAACACCTGTATTTAGGCCAGATACAACCATGGGGAGGGGGGAGGCAGAGGAGTGGTGGTGCTGGAACAAGGGAGAGGCACATGGAGGGGAATGGAAACAGTCCAGCCAAGGAAGAGTGGCTGAATTGGACTCCAGCTCTGGCTCTGCACAACAACAGAGGAAGCTCCCAGGTCCCCCAGGAACATCAACAGGTTCTTTCAATAGACGGAAGGGCCAGTGCCTGCCTAAGGCAATTAGCAAGCAGGCCAACTTTTAGGTCCGTGTTCGACCACCTTTATGATCCTAATCAGGTCCCTTTGCATCCTGTGCCTCAGTTTTCCTTCTTTCATAACATTGCGGGAATATTTTGCTACATCCCTATGCTTTTGGGGGGACAAATATGCAAATGCATGTGAGATACCTTTGCATTACTGAAAAGGGGGTAAACAAAGGGCCAGAATTCCACTACCTGCCCATGGGGATGGGTGTGGGATTGCAAGTGACTGAATTATGGGAGTTTTGCAGTTGGGGCAAGCTCACAGGACAAGCTGAATTGCTATGATTCAGCTGACAGACACAATTTCATAACAGACACAGGAAAAGACCTACACTACCCCAGAAAACAATTAAATGCTGGAGGTCAGCTGAGGAGCAGCAACTCCTTCCACAAAGAGGCCCAGTGGGAGAAAGGGGATAAAAACAAACTAATTTCCATGAAGCACATGCTGTGGAACACTCAATACACCCCATCCTTGAAGCTCATCTCATTCCTTCCCCAGCTTAATTCAGATGAAGGTTGAATTAAGGAAGAGTTTGCTTCTGATCCAAGTAGGGATTGGAAAAGTAGCTGTACAGCACTGCAAATTGTTACTCTAGAATGCTTCACAATAGCTCCGTTGTCGAAGTTGGACATACATTTTCTTTATACTTAAAGGGCTCAGGGATGCAAAAACCAAACAGTAGCAGGGTTTATTCCTTCAAGAACTGAAAAAAATGGGTCCTCAGGGATTTTTATTATTATTATTATTGTTGTTAGTTGAAGGGGAAAGGGTGTGATGGCCTCTTAAGGATTTTTCTAAAATGTAAGATTCCTCTTTGACTCACTGTTTTCAGTCCTCTCCTGACAATGAAACACGCCCCTTCTTTTCACTGAAGTATCAGTTAGTTCTAGTTGACGGTGACTCGTCTGTTAGCAATATGAAAACAACCCCGTTTCCCTATCCTAGAGCTTGGGCTGGGATATAGGGGAACAGTAGACAAGGCATTCAGCAGTCCCACAGTTTTTAGAGAAAGTTGAACTAATGCCAAACTCTCTATTGCCAGGAAGTCCTTCGTGCAAGAAATACTGGTAGGAGTTTGAGGTATTATGGAGGCCTTCGGTTGGGTACATAATGAAAAGCTATGGGCTCAATTTCAAACTGAAAAACTCTCTTTTTGGTGGTTTTGTGAATCTTTCTTACAGAAACCTCAGCTGCATTAAGACTGAGAATCCCTCCCCAGACCTGTTTTGGCAGAACTGCCAAGCAGAAAACCAGAGTGCCTGGAAACACACACTTCATAACCCTTCGCTAAATCAGCTCTATTGCAGTCTTCCGAATAGCCATCCTCCAGAATAAAACGTTATTGCAGCCAGCTGCTTCACTTATTTCTGCTGGAGAACCTGGAGCAGGGAGAGGGGTTTTCGCTCCTACTACAGATTCCAGCTCTAGCCAGGTCCATTTCCTACAACTTCTTATCCTGGGGAAGTGGTAGTGGCTCTGCAGATACAGCGGGAGGGTGACATGCCAGACCTGAAGGACACAGCAGGTCAGGATTGCTTTCTTCTCTTCTCTAGTTGTTCTTGGAGTGAACCCAGAGGCATTTCAGAAAGCCCTAACCAGCGTGGATTTTGTTAATCACAGAATATTCTGAATTGGAAGGGACCCACAAGGATCATTGAGTCCAGCTCTTAAGGGAATGGCCTGTACAGGATTGAACCCACAGCCCTGGTGTTATTAGCATCATGCTCTAATAACAAGGACAATGTCTAATCACAGAATCATTAAGATCGAAAGAAACCTTCAAGACCATCTGGTCCAGTCGCAAACCCTGCACCACCATAATCACCCTTAAACCAGTAAGTGCTACATCCAGACACCTCTTGAACACAAATATGGTGCAGCTAAATTTACTCTTTGCATTATTATGTTTGACTGAGTTTCTGTTTTACTACATTCTTGGCCCGTCTGCCCTCAAGGAAATTCAGTTCTACTGGTCTTTAGGGACAGACGCTGATCTAATGAGGATCAAGTTGTCTTGGACTGCATTATGCTCCCACATCACAGTGTGCCCTTTTCATCCCTTCTGTCCTAGAGATGCTCCACTCAAGCTTAGACAACCCCAGTTGCTGCCCAGGGCTAAAAACTTTTTCCAGGCTCGAAGAAACTGCAGCGTGGTGAGACAGCCAGGGGTGTACAGATTGCCAGTGCTGTGGCAGGGGAAATAAGTCCTTCTCTCTTTCATCCGGGTTTCTTATGTGACTCACTTTAGTGGGAAATTAAACTTCCCTTGTTCTGATAGATTCATAGCAGCTGATCCTGAGCTATTACAAAACAGTCAGGGCAAATCTTCTGAAGGTCAAAAGGCATTTCTGGCAGCATACGGTCACTCCCTCATCTGCTAAGAGGTGACAACACCTTCCAAGTCACAGGCAATTAATACTGTTCAAATTAACCTCAGCCCAGCACTGGCCTCTGTGGCCAGAGAATGTCATGGACAGGGACTGAGCTGAGGTGTCACGTTGGTCCAGATTTTATAAGTAAAAATGAAGGCATCTTGCATCTAAAGACTGCAGAGCGTGTTACACCCATCAGTTAACATGGATCTTGATGTAGAAAAGTCCTTGGCAGGAGCTTTCTTTGCTCACAAACCAGGACCCCCTCAGTCACTGCCTAAACTTACCACCCATTCTGCATCAGCAGGGAAGAGAGGCACAGCTTGTCCTAAAAGGGACGGTCTGGAGTAAACTCTGCCCTAAATCTGAGGCTGTTGCTCCATGGCCCCACAACTTCATGATTTACTTGTACAGCGAAATGGCTTTAAGGGGGGATTAGAGGGAGCCCACCCTCCATCCCCTGCAGCCTTGCCTCCTGCCTGGCTCCTCAGAGAGCCTTCACAGGGGCTGAAACTCTTCCTGTCACCTGGGGCTGAGACAGACTGAGCAACAACTATTAACTTCTAATTAATAACCTAACGGCTCCTCATTAATGAGGTAATTAGCAGAGAAGGCTCCACACCTGGCTCCAGGAGACACAGCTGGGCTGGGAGCCCACCTAGAAGGGGCTTCTCCCGGGCTGGGTGTAGCAGCTGCCCACCCCTCTCTGTTGGGGCCCCCAGTGTCCCCCAGAGCACCCGGGGCTGTGGTGAGCTGGAACCCACCCCCGGTGGGCCATGCCCAGCCTTTCCCAGTGCTGTGGGTGGGCGCAGCCACCCTCCTACGTGTGGGCCAGGTATGGCAGCAGCCTGCGAAGGGTCAACCCCCGGGAGCCGCTAATTACCCCTCCATGCTAATTACCCCGCCGGGATTGGCTGCTCGCCCCTCAGGGAGCCATTAACTGACCCTCTTGGGGGGCAAGTCGGAGCAGCCGTGAGGGGCGACCAAGGCTGGAGGGAGAGATTTTGTGGGACTGGAGAGAAAAGGTTGGTGGACAGTTTTTTATTTATTTTTTTTTTTAACTAATACTCTTTTTCGTCGTTGTTGGATGGTCGCTGCTGTTTCTAGAGGCAAAGGGTGCGGTTTGTGTCTCTTTGAGGGAGGCCGGTCGGGCCCTGTGCGTGGCGGTGCTGCCCGGCCCTCAGGGCTGAGGAGGGACGGCCCCGGCCGCTGCAATGGCCCTGCTCCCGCTGCCCGGGGGAACCCCCCAAACTCCTCATTCCCCTCTCTGCCACCCAGTAGCCGTTCTGTGTCTTGCACAGAAATCATTTGCTCCTGTTGGCTCGAATCTCGTGTTGTTCCATGCATTTCCTTGGAGTGACTCATCTACCCTAAGACTTGGCTTTTATTATTTATCTTTTTTTTTTTTTTTAAATTAGTCCCTTTCCTGTGAAACAGGATGTAGCTATGCCTTTGTTTCTTTCAGCCACCACCTATTTCTGGTTGGTCTGGTAATTCACTCAACTGTTTGGCCCCTGTTTGTGGGGTTGAGACTGTCCAGGTCCCAGTGCCCGCTGTGGGATGGGACAGCTGGTGCTGTTTTCTGTGGGATAAGCCCTATGAACCCCTCACAGCCTGGTTTTTACACTTCTCTTGAGGCTGGGTTCCTGAAGAAGCAATGTGAGGTGGTCACTTATTTTTAATTGTAAAGAGCTCTAAGAGTTTTCTCTTTCACCCCGTGAAGATGGCTTTCTGCCTCTGAAAAGGACAAAAAAGAAAGCAACTTACCTGCTTTATTTCTGTTGTGTCCACGTGGTGAGCCTTTTGTGGCTATGTTGACAATTATTACGCTGCTCCTAGCTCCTGCTGGGTTTTGTTTGGGTTCTATTCCTCTCGAGTGTTAATTTATGCTGATACGTAACGAGGCAGCCTTGCTGCTGCATGTGAGGGCTTGGACTTGGAAGGACAGTGTTTCCTCTCAGGTTTGGTCCAGTGAAGGAAGATGTAAGCTGTGAGAAGACTAGCAGTGGTGTATCAAACAACATTCCTCACAGCTGGAAGCTCCCGCTGATGCTGAGGGACTCAAAGTGGTTGCCAGCCCCTTGGAATGCTTATCCCTTAGTACCTGCCCTTCCCTCCCCAGCTTTCTTCTCGTCTCCACCAGCACAGCAGCCACCTGTGGTGGGACAGAGCAGAAAGTGAGGGCAGCTGGTTCTACTGGATGAGCAAGCAAGGCAAAAACATCAGTCTTGAGAACTGAGGAGACTTCTGATCCTAATAAAAATGGGGGAAGGGTACTGCCAAGTAACCCTGGTGACTGCCAGAAGATAATTAAAAAAAAAAGCTGGAGTGTTGTGATAATGGGGAGTGGCAAGCGGGGTGGAGTCAGAAATGCAGACAGGGGAATTCATTCCCAATCTTTGATCCATTTGCTTGTGCTGCTTGCTGGGTTGCCAGATAACCAATCCAGAGAGCAGGTCCTTGAGCTACCAGGTCTCCTGTTTCAAACAGGAGAAGTTTTCTGTAATTAAAGGGCGTGCACCCTCCAAACTTTGTCCCAGATTCAAGTTCATTGAATGAAAAGCCAGTTCTGCCATTACCTGAGCAGTTAATAAAATCTATTGCCTTATGATGGATTTTCTTCTGTAGGCTAGAATGGATCTGTCTTCATTGTGATTTGTGAGATTGAGGGGAAAACACAAATATTATCTGTATTTCTACTGCACTAAAAAATTTCAGTGTGTTCTCCTTAGAAGGCTTAGAAGTAACCCAAACTGCAGCAGTCTTTTTTATTTATTGAAAACAAAACATACCTTATTAACATTTTAATAAGGAGAATCTCTTTGCAGTGGTGCTCAGAGTGGCTCTTATTTCTCTCTGTGCAATTCCATTCTCTAAAAGGCAAAATGCTATTGAGATCTGTAAGGCGTGATGTGTTAGACTGAAACTAAACACAAATACACCAAAGCAAAATGCTTTCTAAAGGTGCTGTGTTCGTGAGAGGTGCTTGCCCAATATGTGTGATGCAAAATGGGGATGCTTTGTGAAGAAATCATCCTTGTAAAGCCATTGGTTCTGGTCATCAGACTCTATCCAATGCTTTAGTGATGATGCTGCTGATCTATTTGGGAAGTTGGCTGGCTCTCAAGGCAGAGTCTCTTCTCAAAGGCTGTTTCACAGTGAAAATATGCTCAGTGCAGCCGAGTGCATGAATGAAAAAGCCTCTGGTACCTTCTAGTCTGGCAAAATGCAGCACAAAACTCAACTTACTCTGTCTTTTCTGCTGTCCCAGGTAAGAAATGTGTGGGTTTTTTCCTTGCTTTCTTTCACCTTTCTGCTTTTGTGCATTTGGATTTGAAAGTATTTGTAATTCAGGTCTGATTTCTGAGTAATTATACATTGCTTGAATTACTGTTTAAAGATGCAGGATCTCTGCTCTAAGCCAGTTGCTAGGAATGTAGAATCTCATAGTTCCTTGATTTACAATTACAACCAATTTGCCGTGTGATATATAGCCTTTTTTTGTGTCCCTTCAGGAAAGGTGGTGGGGGGAATCTTTCGAGTGTCTCTGTTGCAGCTGCAGCAGCAATATTTCCTGTCATATCAAATGCTGCAACTTTGATTTGCCTCTTCCCTCTGTGGCTTTTGCCGGCTAGAAGGCTGTTATAGGCAGCTCATGTTATTTATTGCCTTTTTTTTT
>VWZG01005531.1:1064813-1140605 GCA_013396735.1 Grallaria varia | reverse complement strand
GGGGGGGGGGGAACATGGAGGAAAAATAAAATCAGACCTTGCAAAAGGTTCCCTTCCCCGTACTCTCCTGATAGATGTGGAATACTCTGTTAGTGACTTGCTATGTAGCCGTTCTCTTATTAAATGTAATAGATCCCCCTCTGCCAGAAAGCAGAGGGAAAAACACGCAGCCTGAAAAACAGGGAGCTGAAGCCCCGCTGCTGCTGCCTGTCAAAGCACAGGCGCTCGCTGGGCTCTGACTTCTCTACACCTCCTTCGTGCTCCTTTCCTCTCGCTGCTGTTACGGGGCTCACTTTTCTGGGAGCTCGGAGGAGGTTTGGAAACCCTTTGTTATTGTCCAGCTTAAGTGGATCCTTCCTTCTTTTGTCTTGGGCTCTGTAAACTCCTGCGTTTAGTAACAGTGGTGCTGATATCCTGAGTAGGGGTGAAACCGAATTCCTTTTGGACTTGTGATGGAGTGGTTTTGTTAACCCTTAGGGGGTTGGTGGCTTTTGGAGTGTCGAACTAGTGCTTGGGACACAGCCTGAGCCCCTGTGTCCGTGTAACTGCGATCTCCAAGCAGGCATTTGGTCTGCCTTTCCAAAATGGGATGGTCAGGAGGAAAATGGTGAGGGATCACCATTGGGAGAGGCTCATTGCTGAGGGGGAGCCACACAGTGTGTGATGAGGAGGCAGTAGGGTGAGCTGGATGAATGCATGCTGTGCTTCAAGGTGAGGATATTTAGGTCCTGGTTTAACCTGATAAGGAGTAAGCACATGAACGTGGGTGGCTGAAGTTATGGGACAGCAGGAGACTGGGTGACTGGGGATTTGCTGTGAGCAAGCACAGAGGCATTTGGGTGGGTTCGGGATAACCATCCTGCTCCAGGGCGTGTAACAAATGAAAGCAGCTGCCTTGGGCCATGGATGCGGTGCTGGTGACATGTGGAGTTCGTGCAGTGCTACTGCCTGCCAGGGCTGGGGCTCTGTGCCTCTGTCCCAGGGCTGGTCAGTGCGCTCTGCTGGGACTGGCTGAGCTGTCCTGGGAGGGCTGGGGACACCCAGAGGGCTCCTGGGGCGGAGAAGTTGTCCCAGGTGGGCTGGGATCCAGGCTGGGCGGGCAGCTGGGCTGGCAAAGTTGCCGGTGGGAGGCAATGCCCTGGGAGCAGAGGGGCTGGGGCAGAGGGCACAGGCAGTGCAAGGGTAACCTGTGGTTATACTGAACTGCTGCTCTCTCATCTTGGCCTGGAGACCTCCCATCTGGTTTCCTTGGCTTTCTCTCTGCTTCCAGTCCTTTTATTTTTTTATTTTATTATTATTTTATGCCTCTCTAGCACACCACTGAATTAATCAGCTTGAGTTTGGATTTTCTTTAGCAGCCCCTTGTAGAGAAAGCAATATGTATGTGACAGAACAGGACAGGTTTTTAAGGCCTATTAAACATAGCTGTGGGGTTTTTTTAAACACTAATATCTACTTAAAACGTGACAAGGTGCAGACACCTGATTCTGAGAAGAGCTGTGCACTTTATTGATAACTTTCAGCCATGCTTCGGAGTTTCTTTCTTGCTGGGCTGAGATGAGTTCTAATGCAATGCAGGGCTGAGCTGGTGGTGCTTTAGCATTGCTTTAAGTGCTTAAACTGCTCTCCCCCTTCTTTATTAGAGGCATTGCCAGATAGAGCTGTACGTGCTACCTTGTGACTTAATGCATCTCCAAGTTTACTTTATAGATCATGTCTAAGAGTTAATGAATTGGGGAATGAATCAGACTATAATATGGAAGTGCATGTAATTCTGCCTTCAGGTGTAGGTTGGTGGGTGTTGGCAGGTTCAAGTCTGAGCTGAAGTTGATCCCAGAAACAGGAATTACTAGAAGGCTGTTTGGCTTCTCTCCTCGACACACCACATGCACAACTTTCATGTGACAGGAAAAGTAAACAGAAGAATGTGAGAAACAACATATTAAACAAATGCAGCCATCTGGCTGTGTAGTGGTTGTAACACATTTGAGGATCTTTTTCTGCAAGTCTTCTTTTTTGCTCCCTTAGGAGTAGCAAGCATGTCTCATAATACAATGCTAGTGGAGCCAGAAAAGCTCAACTTTGATAACATTTGCTAAGCAGAAGCAATCCAGTAAAGCAATACTTCTGTGGATGCAGAAGATAGGAATAACTTAATGACAGAAAAGTTTAGTGTTGAAAAAAGTTTGAGGAAATTCTTATGTTAGTAAGATCATGAACACTAAAAGGTTTATTTTTTATTAATAGATCACTTCTAGAATTAATACCTTTGCTTTTATGTTTTCTTGTTCTGTATCTAATTCAATTACATTTTTAAGTTTAAAAAAAAAAATTCCTTTTGAGGCATCAGAAGGATGAGGATGGGAAATCACCTTTTCATCTCAACAAAGCAGTCCATTAATTATTCTTGTGAAAATTGTAGAAGAGGTGGGCAATAAATTATTTTTTCTTTTTGCAAAGATTTTGTCCACACTGCTACTACCAACTGTTTGTCCTTATTTCACCGAGAGGAAAACTGAACATTAGGTGGAGTAACAGAGGAAGATGTTTCAAGTAATCCTTTGGTTCAGACTCACCTTTAAAACTCCAAACCATAACTATAATACTCAGCTTTATTGATCTGCAGCTGACAATGAAAACTAAATGAGCTGCTTATGCTGTTCACAGTACAGGGTACAATATGCAGTAAATGCATAGTCTGATCGGATAGATTTAAAAATCTGTTTTACATTTTTCCCCAAAAGATGTTTTCTAAAGCCTATATGTAAAATATTTTTTTTAAAACCAGTTTTTCACAGCTTTCCTTTTCTGAGTTACGCATTTCATGCAGACAGATGAGTCAAAATCTGTAAGTAAAGCTTAAAAGATGGGGAAAAACCTCCATATTTTTGATAGCTTTAACAATAACTGTCATGTTTCACTGGGTTGCAACTAAGTTAATTGGAAAAATGTATAGATTTTACAGGCTTGTCATTAGAGTGAAGAGAAAATTAGTCCTCGAACTCTTTCTCCTAACACAGAGCCCACAGTGCTGCATTCCTAAGCTTTAATTTTTTTAGATTTCTCCAGAAGAGGGCTCCATGCACAGCTTGAAAGGCAGCGCCCAGGTATTGAAAGTAAAAGAAATTTATCTGCTTCAGGAAAAAAACATCTTGTTCACACAAAGTCTGTTGCCATAACACTTCAGACTGTGCTCAGATTTTGATCAAGTATTTCCCTGTTCTATCATGATACTGTAGGTCTTATGTTGTTTGTTTATTGAGAGTTCTAGAGAAGTCCGGTGTGTCTTGTGCTAAATAAGGGTTCTAAAAATGCATTAAAACATTTAAAAAACACATCACTTGCCAATTACTCTGTGTAGTTACTTGTACTGGTTGGCATTTTGTGAGCAGGCTTGTTCCTCACAGTTTCAGGCCATCGTTTTTGGTTATGTTGTCAAAAAAGATCTTCCACTTGATTCAGAATCTTCCATCTGATTCAAAAGATGGTGTCTCCTGAAACACAGAACCATTTGAGCAGTTTTACTGTGCTATTTGTCAATTATTACCTTGGAGAGAAGGTTGGCACCTCATGAATTAGTGTGACTTTTGGCAACAGCTCCAACCTCTAAAAATATCCTGAGACAGGACTTGACCACAGTCCCCACTGCTGAGTGAGGAAGTTTGTTAGAGTGGATGAGTGGAAACTGGTCATGAAAATGCTCCTGGAGTTATGGCATTACAGTTAAAACTACTCTGTGCTCCCCTTGAGACTCAATCTTCCACTACAAGATGTAACTCAGGCATTATATTGGGACCTGCCCTCTGTTTCTGATGATCAAAAGAGGTTGTTCCTGCATGTGTAATATTTGTGCTGTGATCCACTGGGGGTTATTGACTTGAATTAGTTTTTTAGTGACTTGGCAGGTAGGAAATTAGTATTCCTAAGAGCTATCTCTATAGACAAGCACAAGAAGAACTATTAGAACTACGAAGATAGCAACAGAGGTGCCCCTTTAAGGATACATCAAGTTGTGCCATTCCTTTTCTTCCTGTTGCTGCTGGATAAGCAGGCTCTTCCCATTCCATTAATATGTAAGAACAAGGTAGATAACAGAACGGTCAGTGTTGGACTCCTCCTGCATTGCTGCTGGAGTTGCGCCTCTGATCTTCAGTGTGCTGCCTGTCAGGATTTTGGCCTCAGGTTTCAGAGTGTGTCAGCACAGTTCTTTGGGGAGGACGGGGCTTCATTTGGGACTTGAAGAAAGGTCAGGTTGGTGTGTTTGTTAATTGTTTTGTAGAAATAATTTCTTCATTCCATCTTTGATAGTTACAAGTGCAAAATTCACTTTTTTTTTTTCTTGGATATCACTGGTATTATACAAAGCTTCATCTGCACAGGCAGTAAGACAAATCTAACATGTCCACTGGGGATGAGAGACAGAATGAGAGGAATTTATCATCCTTAGGAGACTAAGTGGGCTATAGCACTTCCCAGTTAACTCTGGATGATATTAGTGGGTTCTTGATCATGGCCATATGGTTGCACTGTGCCCTGCCCTAATGAGCAGATGGAGGGACCAGCCCAGAAGGGAGGCTGTGCTTTTCTGTCACTTCACGTGTCCTGCAACTAGCACAATGTTAGTGTGTACAAAGCAGTAGGATATTAAATGCCAAAGAAGAGCGAAAAATAAGGGTTGCTTTATTAACCACTGTTTCATTATTCAGAGGTCTTGGAAATTTGCTCACTGCTTTCTTTTTGTGTGTGTGTGCGATGTGGACTGTATTCTCTGTCAGATGGAAGAATCTAGTTCTTTGCAAGCCTTACTGTTTTGTATGAGGTGCAGTCATTCCACCCCATCTTGTGCAATATTCTACTGTGTTGCACCATTAATTTACTTGGCTAGAGAAAGAGGGACTTTAAGATTTGGTTTGATGGAGCTGATTGAAATAGTTCTATAAACAGACTAAAATAAATATGAGCTCTTAAGATTGGGGTGAATCTTCTCAGCATTCAGTGGTTATCAGTATCTCTAACCACTTGGAAAAGCTGATTAAGGTGTTTAAATAACTTCTGATATCTCTGAATATCCTTGTACGGATGTCTAATTTGGTATCGTGGGCTTTGTTTTTAGAAAGCTGAACATCCTTTCAAGCTTTTGAAGTATCTAAACATTGGACACCCATATACAGCTGTCAGAAATGAATAAGTTCTTACTGCCTAAGGTTCTTGGACTCCTTTTGATAAAGGGTCTACTCCCCAAACTATCACTATAAAAACCCCAAAGCTGAACAGTAATAATAGGTATCTATTTCAGTCAACTCTTTTGTTCTCTTGCTGTGAACAACTAATGCTTAATTCCTGGGAATGTATATTTCTAAAAGCTAATATTTATTTCCCAAGGACTTTGCAGTCTCGTATGTAATGAAGAGCAAATAATTCTTGTGTGTATGAAGGCTGTGTTAACAGTACAAACAGCAAGTGGGTTTCTAAAAGTTTGAAGATGATTTTGGCTTATGAGTAATCATGGCAGATGGACCTCATGGAACTAAGGCTCAAAATGCTGAAAACCAGAGGTTCTAGGCCATTTAGATGTCACAGCATTATGTGGCTGTACACAAAGAAATATGTATACATACAACTTGAATTTATGATAAGAAATGCTCACTTGCTAATACCTGTAAGCTCAGGTGACCTTAGCTGTTACTACCTGTGTGCTGAAGGCTCCTGTTGGTCTCCCCCTTCATCCCCTGAGCTGTGAAAAGTGTGAGAGCTCTTCACCTGCTCCAAGACAAGGCTGACAAATTTGGCTGGCGGCACAGCTGAGGGAGTGCTGGTTCTATACATTAATGACTGGCTGCCACAGGGGCAGTAACACATCTGTGGCAGCCACAGAAAGAGGATGAACATCTCATGTTGCTTCAAATCAGTCCTCAAAACTGTTGGCACATCGAGTTTTGTTCAAATTGCTATGGCACAAAAAACCTGAACGCTTTGTGTATTTATCATGCTGATAATTGGCTCATCTATTTTATAAACACTTAATCTATTAATTTTCATTTTCTTGGCATAACTTGGAATTTCTATAATGGTTTCTGTGCAAATTTTCTTTAGAGTCCTGGAGTCAAATGTAGGGGGTTTTGAACCCATAAGAGCAAAATAAAAACTGGCAGCTGTCCGTGGGGTCACTGTGTAAAGGCAGAAATTCTAAGCTGCAGTAAATTCACCTGGACTGACTCGGGAGATATCCCGGTGGTTCTTGTATAGACAACACATAGGATTGGAGGCAGGGGGGTATCATGTGAAGTTGCTTCTTCCTTAGCCTATTCTAGAATTCACTTGCAAGATGGTCTTTGAAATGTCTAATTACATTTTTATCTCTGAGCCAACTGTTGGTAACTGCTTGGGAACAAAGAAAACCCTGGGAACAGTGTTCCCAAGCCCTTGCATTTTCCCCATAGACAAACTTGCTTGCTTTGAGTTCCTTTACTGCCAAATGAGGTGTATTTATACATTTCTCCAGAGACGGCCCTGCGTTTTCCCTGAGGACCCACATTTTATCAGACAACAAAACAGCTATACCAAAATGTGAGAGCTGAACACAGCACTGCTCTATAGTTGACAAAAGAGGAAATCCAGAGCATCTGGTACTTTGCTCTAAGTGAAAGGAGATGGAATTAGCCATTAGAATTGGATGGGCATATCCTTCCCCATTAAAGCCATTGTTTCAGAGCTCTCTCAGAGGAAGCTGAGCAACTCCAGCTATGCTGTGCAGCAGGAATGGATATCTCAGCTGCGGGCTGGAGCTGTTCAGTGTGGTAACAGGCCAAATTAAAAGGTGCTTGGCTTGTCCTTCTGCCAAGATAAAAAAACCCTGGTCTTAAAAGTGCCAGGAAGTCCTGGGTATGATCTACTGTCCTCAATCCGGTGAAATGTGAAATGAAAAACTTGTGGGTAAAGATACATGGGAATGAAATTAAAATAGAACAGTACATAAACATCAGCCTACTACCTGAAGGTTGTATTGTGTTGGGCAAAGTGGTTTTATTGTTTTGTAAAATGTTTGTTTTTGTAATTCATGATCTGATTGAACTAACTGGACTCTGAACTCTATAAATCTTGATTTATGAATATCGATATTTGTGTCAATTTACTGATGCACAGCTCTGACCTGAGCACTGAAGTAGTTAGATGTGTATTTGATCATCTTTCTTTACTACTGAACCATAAAATGGTTTGGGTAGCAAGAGACCCAAAGATCATCTCATTCCAACTCCCCTGCCATGGACAGGGACACTTCCCACTAGACCAGGTTGCTCTGAGCCCTGTCCAACCTGCCCTTGAACACTCTCAATCCATTCTCTTCCCAGCCTGTATTTGTGCTTTGGATTGCCCTGACCCCATGCAAGGCCTTGCACTTGCCCTTGTTGAATTCTGTGTGGTCTGTCATTGCAGGAGTCATCATTCAGTGGGACAAAGCTTGTAGGGATGGTCAGTACTGCCTGGCAGTAATGGGAAGCACACCTTCTTGTGCCCACATTCACTACGCTTTAGGAACAGATAAGGCTCTGACTTCTTGTAGTTTTGGAATCATTTTCTTCTCATGCTTTAAACTGAAAGATCGCATTTATAAATGATAAACAAGAATACAGTCTCCAGTTTTAAATGTCATCAGTAGCTTTCCCTAATAGTTGGTCTGTGTGGTTTAGTTATCAATCTAGAAGTGTGGTATTTTGTGCAGTGAGGACATTACTTACTGCAATATGATGAAAGAGCAGCTGATACATTCGGATACAAGGAAGTAAGGTAAGGATTCTGGGAATAAATACTGTGGTTTTGTCTCTTGCAGAAATTACTTCTGGTGTTGCACATCTCAACTTCAGTTTTGTGTTTGCTCACGTTAATATGGGAGCAGGGTCCCCTGTGGATGTGGATTGATTGCACTGCCCTGCTCTGTGTTATCTGAGTGAAGGATGTTAATGTCAATGCCAGGTGCATTCCTGCTGTGTACACATTGCAGTGCTTACACTGCTGCTATTACTGTGGTATCTGAGCACCCTACAAATGGTAATGAATTTATCCTTGCTTCCCTAAAATAACTGCTCAGTTACGACAGGAGCATTATTCTGAAATAGGAGACAGCCTCCAACATCTGCCTGTTGCAATGACTCGAGGTCTGTTATCTTAGTTGAGTAATGATGTCTGCTGCTGTCACTTGAGCTGCTGGTGTTGATTCAGTGGTGACACCTCATTGTACTCTAGGAAGATTAATTCTGATTGGAGAGAGCTCAGAATAAATTGTTTAGGCCAATCAGAAGCTGGTGTATTTGGTACTATTTTAATAATGCTGCTCTACTTTCAAGAACATAATTAGTTAAGATTTGCCAAAGAGCTGCCTATCTCTATACAGCTAGTTATTTGCATATAGAGGAAACTAAGAATTGAAAATATTTAGCTAATCATAACAGCACAGAGTTCTTTTAGGCAGAAGGAAATGGGGTGTCCTTGCTTATAGCTGGTGTTTGTGTGATGGCTGCTGGCAGAATGATCAGCTGGAGCAGAAGAGGAGGATGAGGCTGGCAGTCCTATTTACACTCACTGTGTTTGAGACCAAAATGACTTGGGGTAGAAGACAGGGACAGGCAATACACAACCAACTGTGCCTCCAGGGCTTGGGTAGGGGAGAGGTGCTGGATATTTCCAATGCAGTGTGAGATGTAATCTCAGTGGCAGAACATTCCCCCTGCTGTCTGCTCATGGATAAAAAATTCTTGTCTTCCCTTCCCTCAGTTTGGAGGGGGCAGAGCTGCCAAAGCTTGGGCTCCTCTGGCAGAGGGTGAGCTGCCTGGTCATGGCTGTTCCACTCTGATGTCCAGCTTCTGAAAATGTGATGTTGATGACCTGAAGTGTCACTTTAGTGAGATGCACCTAAATGTTTGAATTCCTGGGAGGACTAGGGCACATGGATGGACTGTTTGTTACATACCCAAAATGTGAGACTCTGTAGACTTGCATGGATTATTGAAAACCAGTGTGTGACTTTGTGGACCAGCTGCCTCTTCCTGCGTGGTTATGCTTCTCTTAAATGAAGATTCAGTTTTCGTACATTTGCTTCCCAAGAACAGAGTTTTCAAAGCTTTTGCTCCTTCAGGAATCAAAGGCACACAAGCACGGAACCAGTTTCCTGCTGTGCATGAGAGCTAAACATTGATCATGGGTACCTGAAGGAGTTTGGGCAAAACAAACTGTCTTGGAATAACTCATGTTGAACCTGAACAAAATTGTTTCGCCAGCTTGTTCTTGACTTCTGATTTCTGCATGCTGTGTGTTTGTGGAGTCTAGCTGGGATCCGTAGGAATAAAAAGCCATCATGCACAGCATGAATGGCTCTCCCTGCCTTACCTCCAGCCTGACTGGAGGCATCAGCATTCCTGTAACTTCCTTGTTCAAATTACTTTTTCTCTTTTCTCCTCCATCTGCTTAAAATAATTCAGATAGTCTGAGTGCTTTTAGTTTTTTTATTCAAACTTTCTTCCAGAGTTCCTAATGCTGGGGAAAGGGTGAATAATTTTTACTGCTGTGATTTAACTTCTTGTTAGATTGGTTTCAACAAGCTGTTGTCAAGTCCTTCCCTGTTCTTGGTACTGACTGATGGGAAGATGATGGGGGTTTTCCTACACCGTGAGGAGAACCAGACACACCCAAGGAGTCGCTTTCCTTGGATGTTTTACACAGGTCCTGGTTATTATCACTGAGTAATCTGCAGGTTCCCCAGAGTTAGTGTTAAGTGATGGCCTTCAGCCAATGTGGTAGGAAAATATAAGTGTAAAACCGTTAGTACTTGTGCAGTGGCCCCAAACTTGTGCATTTCTTGCTATATTCATATTACCCTACTTCTTTCTCCCTCAGTCCCTTAAGGCAGTCTAGTTCTAGCTGCATATGTCAAAAAGAGAATTTAATTTATCTTCCCTATTAATGATGTTAACTTGGTGATCTCTTGGAGCCAGAAGTGCTGGGATAGTTCTTTGGTAATAAACATGCTGACATCTGCTGAATTTCTTGTCCCTTTCCTTGGTTGACTGAGAAATAAAAGAAAGAAGAGCGAACCTTAAAGCAGAAAAATAGAAGGGAAAGCAAAACCAAGGGAAAGGGAAAAACAAAATGGTATTCAATGTGCTGTAACTTTTTGCAGCTGTTAGGATTTGGAAAACAGCCTTTTATATTTGTGATGCAGTTAATGGATGTATACCGGAATGGAGCAGCATCTAGTCTGGTTTTTGCCTGATTTCCACATCTTCATTTACACACTATCTTGCCTGATAGCTTACGTTGACACCCATATCCAGAGCTCTTGCTCATATTTGGATCTGAAGTTGTTGGCATCAGGATGTGCTAATACTGTTTTATGCACATTTGTGTCTATCAGCAACTGGTTTCTGAGAAGCAGAGAATTTAATCATTTGTAGAACTCCAAATCTGTTTCCAGCATTCATTAACTGCCCAGCCAGAGAACTCTCCTCTGTTCTACACTTTGTTTTGCTGAGACTTTATTATCATTTGTTCTCTGTCTGGATAGAAAATGTTTTTGTCTACTGCTTTGACATTGTTGTGTTTGTGATGATTAGATCCATTCTACTGATGCTTTGGGAAAGCTGTTATCGCACATATGAAACCAAACTTAGGACATAACTTTCCCTAATTGACTAGTTGGTGTGGGAATGGAGAGAAGAGAGTCCAAACCAGCCTTCATGGCAGGAGAGAGCTCTGCAGTTACTTTTGAAGCTGTTTGCGTGTCATTTCTTGAACTGTCTGAGACTATTTAGTGTATTTCAGAAAGGTGACTTGCCACGTGTCCCCTTGGTAACACAAGCATGCTTTTTAACTGCTTTCTGGTGGAAGTGAGCATATCCCAGAGAAAATGGAGAGGTAGGAAAGGGCCAGAGAACCTCAAAGGGGAAGTACAACCTTGTTATGGCTTTCTAGCAATAAATATAAAGCAAGCCAGATACCAGGAAAAAAAGCTGGGCAATGTCTTGCTGAAATGGGGCAACCATTATGAGATAAATGTTCCAAAGTTTTATTAAATGTTATATGGCTTCCTTTCTGCTACTACTCTTGCTAATATGTAATTTCAGACTTATCTCCTTCCTCTTATTTCCTGACAGCTCTTAGAGGCCTGCTGAAGAGCAAAGATTAAAGGGAAGAGAACCTGGCTTCAGGCACACTTGCAAACTAGCTGTTAGTTTTCTGCAGGTTCTACCATGCTTAAAAAGGAAACAATCCTCCCCTGACAACTGAGCATGCAATTCATGTACAATGGATCTGCTTCTGACACTGTATTTCTGGGGTGTTTGTATGACTCATGATTCATCTGGCAGTGCTTGAGTTCAAGCACTGATAAAGGCAACACGGCAGAGTGCAAATATATTTGACCTTTCAAAACACTGAATAGAAAACAAAAAATAGAAAAGTAGTTACTGTGCAGTTTTTCTTAGTACAAGTGTAATGACTGAGAGTAAACTAGCATTCTTATTTCTGCCTTGGGAGCCTGGGTAGCGCAGAGGCTTCCTGGCCTGAGGTCCACTGTTATGCCTGTTGTTTCCAGGACAGTGTGTGTGTTGGCTCAACATTGAGTAGAGGTACAGGTCAACTTGGATTTTCCCCAGTTCAGTGGTTGGCCTGTTGTTCATGCCTGCTGCATCTCAGAATCTTTGCTGTTTGATAAGCAATGCTTGCATAATTGGCATGCTGGTCTTGGCTTAGTAGCCTGATAGGCAGGAGTCTGTATTTCAAGTGTAAATTTTCACTGCACGTGTCACTTTGTATCAGTAGCACTGATAGAGAAGGCTCAGGGACCTGTGGAAAGTTTCTTCCAAAATTCTCAGCTAGCTGCATCCTTGGTTTGTATAAAACCACCTCCCAATACTGCTGTAAGGGACTTTAAAAGGGGAGTAATTCTATTGGTGCTCTGTGGTGTAAGAACCCCTGTTGGGTTTGTGCTGCAGAGCTCAGTCTTGCTCCAACCCCTCTGGCAAGGGCTAGGGATTTGAACAGCAGTGAGGCTGAGTCAGGGCATGGCAGGGCTGTGGCCCTACCACTCCCCATGGTATGGCTGCTCCTGGAGAGTCTGTGTAGTTCTGAATAAGGCTCCAAATATGATGAGAACTGAAGATCCTCCCTTCTTTTTCTCATAGAACTGTGGTTGATTTGTGAGCACATTCCTTTGCTTTACAAGCAGAGGAAGTACATGCAGTACATCTCTCCCAGCCTCCAAGCTGGAGATGTACAGGGTGTGCAGAGTTTTGTGCCAGGTTCTGGAGGCAGGACTAAGTTTCGAATGAGGTGATCAGGCTAAACTTTCATCTTAAGCCCCTTTGGAGACAGGAGGGAAGGCTATGCAGCGCCTGGGTGGGGCTCTGCTCTGGTATTGCTACAGCTATTTTTGGTTTTCCTAAAACTCCTTTGCAGTGGCTGTACTGGATTTGGATGTTTTTCAGGTCTGAAACTTCTTCGCTGCAAACCACAGGCCCTCCTTGATTTATTTGTACTACCCTGCTGTCTGTCCTATGCTGGTCAAGCCCAGTGGAAAGCAGAAAGAAAGAAACATATTTTCCATATATTTGTTGTGAAGGGGTAAGCTATCTGATCAGCTTCAATAGCATCTGTAAAGAAACAACCCTCTGTTTTTGTTCACTTCTGTTTGTGAGGCTTCTTGCTGAAACAGGGCTGCTGTGTGTGTACTACTGGACCCAAAAAGAGAGGGAGAAAGTGTGATTGCAGATTAATAGGCAGAGAATTCCTTCAAGGAAGGGATTCCTTGGTATTCTGTCTTACTTAGTAGGACTTTGCTGTAAAATATGTAATTAATCCCTAGGTAAACAGCACTACTGTTTCAAACTTGTTGCGTTTTCCAGTCAAGGTTTTAACTGTTCCTTTCAAAGTTATGCTCCTTTTGCATACTTTTTTTGGACTACCCTTCTGGCCCAAGATATCTTATTTGTGTAACAGCCCAGCTTTGGCTGGTTCAAAGTAGGGCAGGGATCTTTCTTAAAAAATAGCTGTGGCTTTAAGTTGAGGAGGATTTCGAGCTTTGGTCTTCCCTTGCCCATCCAGTTCTGTGGGGACTTTGATATTGTTTTTTTTTAATTTTAGTTTCTTCAGACTGTGCTGCTTCACTATGAATCTGAATTATAAAGCAGTGCCTTTTCCCACCAGCCTCATGCATAAAGCTGACCTTTGGCTTGAATGCAAAGTTTGGTGTCAACCTTGTCCCATTGCCACATCTTATATAAATCATATTGACAAGTTTTTCAGGGGTCTGTGGCTGGGGGGAGGTTGACAGTGAGTGTGTGAATGACAGAATTAATTCCTAATCTCTGTTCTTAGGACTGAAGGACAGGCACCAAAACAGGCCCAGGAGAAGAGGGTTCTTTCTTGCCCTGTTTTCAGGGAGTGCCCTCCCTTGAGCTGTGCCTTGTCTTGCTGTGCTTGGCTAACATACCTGGGGATCAGAGCCCATCCCTGTCACCAAGGAATGGCTGTTGGTCCTGGCAGGGATAACTGCACTCGGAGCACTTGGAGCTCTGCTTCTCTCTTAACAGCCTCATCCTTCTCGAGCATCTTGATTTCGAGTGTCTGTTGAAGCACCGCAAACAGATTTCCTCCGGCTCTGCAGCACTACATGCTGTGTTGCAATACATTCTGTCTACTTTAAAGCTGTTCATGATTCATTAGTTTACTCTTCCACAAAAACCAATTCCAAAGGGATCACTCATCTCCCTCGAGCAGTGGAGATACTTTCAAGCTGGCTACACAGTGCTATGTCGGTTCTTTGGAGCTTGCCTAGTTCCAATCATGTAGCAGTCATGGTGCCAGTTCAGTGGAGGACTGCACACAGATTCCATGGGTGGGAACTTGCAATATTATTAGACACAGCTAATAATAGTCGCTCTTGACTTCTGAAATGTCAGAGTGGTCTTGTGAGTAACTGCACTTTGCAGAGCTTTAACATGTTGTTTGCCAGCAGGAGTAGTCCCTGACATATTCAATGTTGCGTTATATTTGTAATACAGAAAGGAAGTATATTGGAATTGAGGGGTCTTAATATATCTGCTGTGAACTGATAAGTGTCAAGGTCTCAGTTGCAGCATCAGTCTGGGGATCCGGGACTGTGTCCTCTGTGTGCACAATGAGTAGAAAGATGAGCTGCTCCTCTCTGGAGGTTCCTAAGATCCAATGAGCATGGCCTCTGCCTCCATTTCCTTATCTGCAAGGGGCTTTGAAACCTAATAGTGAGACGACTCTAGTGTACTGTTAAAAAAGAAAGTGTGGTAACATAAAGAAGTAATGGTTTGCTCAGAGGAGGGTGGGTAACTGTCTGACAGACTGTCCTGGAGTCACGTCTCCAGGGTTTCTGGAGTTTGTGTGTCTCCCAGACTAATTGCTCTAGAACTGGATCATCTGATAAGGAACGATAACTCTGATTTGCAGGGAACTTCAAAAGTTTTCAGTTGTTTTATGAACTAAGTGAACCCAAAATGTATATATAAAAAACTCCAAATACTCTGTGGAACTGAGTTAATACTCTTTCTTACACTAGCCATTCATTTCCTTTGGCTGTCTAGTGCATTCACCAAGGTACCAGCAGTGTGTCTCCAGCTGCAGGATTTACTGTGAGTTTCTTATGGACTGCTGGAGGCCAGGTGGTAAGGGATTAGGATATGCTAGTCCAGAGTGGTAGAAACTGATAAATAAAAAAACTACAAAAATAAGTTCTTAGTCAAAAGATGCTAGCATTTAGAAGAGTGAGGAATTAAGCCATGAGCTCCTTTTGAGGCTAACTAAAAGCACAGCTTGGAGCAGATGAGCTGAGTTTCAAGAGATGCCAGCTACTTGTCTCCTGTGATTTGACATCAGCTGGGGCACTTGCCTCTTGCAAGTACAGGGCTGCGTGGGAGTTGCATGAAGCTAAGCAGTGGAGAGTAATGCAAATCCAGGGGCAGACAGATAACCTATATTCGAAGTGCTCCTTAATTGCCTTTTACAGCTGTTTATTGTGGTTACAAACACCTGGATGTATCTTTCAAGGCAGAATGGCATCACTGGGGGCTGTGATGAATATGACATAAGGAGGGACTGCACTTTGTGTGCTACTATGTCTGATTTTTATTTTCCTGACTTCTCATAGAAGTTAGATTATAATATCAAGAGCAGGGGAAACTAATGTACAAAGCAAGAAAGTAACTTGTGCAAAGTCCTATAAGAAATCTTTAACAGACAGATTGCAGTCACAGCTCAGGAGCCCCCAAACACCCATCAGTACCTGCTGACCCTGGTACTGAGAACCCAGAGCAGCTTGCCTTGTTGGGGGGGATCTTGGAAAGAGTCTCTCGCTCTTTCTGTTTATTAGAACTAAAACTTTTAATTACAGTAATATTTTGTATCTTAATGACTAATCCATCCCTCTATTTCTGCAGTGCATCCAGCTCCCAGCATTTAGTCCTTGTCCCAAAGATACACTGCAGACTCCTTGTGACAATGAAGATGTATTTTTTAGTGTGCTTGGGGAACTGTGGTTCACAGAATGACTTTACCCCAAGGGGAAGCTTGACTGTTGTCATTTTGTTCTTGTTCCATAATATGAAATACCTCATCAGCATCAATGTTTTACTAAAAGAAAAATGTTAGAATCAATGGGTTTTTAAGAATATTTTCCTTTTTTCCTATCTGAGTTTTTTTGTTTTCCTGGAGTACTCTTACCATTTTCTAGGCTTGGTAACATAAATTAAATCTTGCTTGTGAGCATTTAAAGCAAGTTGTGTGCTTACAAATCTGGGAATAAAAGCAGAAAAGATTTATTTTGTAATAAGCTTTTATTCCTCCTGTGTTTATTGTACCTTATGCCCTCTACCCTCTAAATCCTGATAATCAGGCACTGAAAAACATATTTTCTGTGAGGATCCATGTGAGTCCTGGCAGATGGACAACAGAATACTCTCACCTGCCCTTTGCCATTGCTGGATAAACCCCATCTTGCACAAAAGACTCACAAGTCATCAGGTTGTCCTTCATTTCAAATCCATCCTTCTTTGTCGTCCTAATAGGCCTTAATGGGCAAAAGCATTTGGGAATTTTGAAATGCATTTCTTAGAGATGCAAGGTCAAACAACTCAATAGCACATGTGACAATGGCTGGGTCTGTTTCTGTTGTGCTTTAAACCTGCTGGAAGAATCAGGTTCCTCTTCTCTCTGTGTGCTGTCTGCAGTCAGCTGTGATGAAGGGAAAATGTGGGGGTGGTCTACTAGGAATGCTTCTCTCCTTCTGCATGGAAGGACAAATTACTGCAGTTTTCTCTTTCACTGGAATAATGTGCTCATCTACCCCCTTCTGAGTGCAGTCAACCACTCTTAGAGAAATGTTAGTGCACACTAAATGCTCAAACTGCCACATAAGTCACTGTCCCATTGTTTGTGGTTTTACTCTGAGCTGGTCCAAGGAGGAAACAGTGACAAAAACATCCCCACATGACCAAGTTGGTGATCTTTGTATGTGTAGAACCCTATGCAGCCTGGAAGGATCATATGACAATTTTAGTGTCTCCAGTGAAATACCTGCTAGAAGTTTCAAATCAAACAACTTGCAGCTGACTACTGCAAATGGTTGTTTTTTTCTCTTTCTAATACTATTCAAACTAGTGGTTAACCTAATGGCTAAGAATTAGCTACTGAATTCTTCAGACTCCTGCATGTGAAACACTTGGTAAGAAACAAAGTAATGATGGCCAATATGAGTGTGACAATTAAAGTAAAAATTTGCATTTATGGCAGCCATATGTGTATATTAGCACAATAATAGCTCTTTTTTGAAAGACTTGCAATCAAATGCTGTATTCCACCTAAAACATAAGTCTTTGAAAAGAAATGCTTGATTTTTAAAGTTCATCATCATTTTGGCATTATACTTAAGAGCAGTAATTGTGATGTCATTTCTAAAAATTCAAGGTGATTATCTGTCAAGTATCAATAACAGATAAGCATTTTGTTTATTTTCTGTTTATACATTTTGGTATTAACTGAAGATAAAAATCAGATTTTCTTTCTCTGTCAGGTCCTTAAATTCAATTAAGCCAGGATTTTGTAAACAACACTGATTTGATAGGGTAAACCTCCCTGAGCTGTTGGGGAACGTGTATATATCTGAATGTCCCTGCTATTATCATAACTGTAATCACTGTAAGCTGCAAGCACATTCAAAATATTATCTAAGCCTTGACAACATCCTCAGTGTTAGTACAATGCAATAAAATAAAGCCTTTTGTGCAGTCTCTGTCTCAAGGACAAACCACTTAATTGACAGACCCAGCTGAAACACACACTGTTCTGTTTGTCTTCATTAAGACATAAGGAATTGCAGAATTCAAATTTGGTGTGTGTGTGGTTTTTTTGAGCCAGAATGATCTGGAGAAAAGCATTTCATGGTAGAGAATGAAGAAATGTGCATGTATATTAGGTGCTGTAGTCAAGAAAATGTTGTGTATGAATACACCTTGTGTGTATCCATACATATGTGAAGGCATGTGTGAATATAGGTGTAGGATCATGCACACGATGGGGTCAGGCCAAAGCAGAGGTATGTTTTGTCTTTTGTCATGCTACAATGACTTTTTCCTCCCAAAGATAACACTTTTTAACACATTATTCTTTTGACTTCTATTCATGTCTTAAGCTTGAAGCTTCTGAACTTTTGGGATTCACCTGAAGTTCCCTTAATCGAGTCTGCGATATTCATGCAAAATGCAGGCAGAGCAGTCAGGACTGTTGCTCTCAGTTTTTGAACCTGTGTGTGTTTCTGAGCACACTCGTATTATTGGTGTGAAAACAAGTGCTCAAATAAGCTGTTCTGAAGAGCAATGATTGAGAGTCTTTAGAGCTTCAAAATAACCTGGTCCAGCTGTGTACTAGACTTGTGGGGTTATGCTCACTAAATTCTTACAATGCAAGCAGTGATAAAGCAAAAGCAGCTGCAGCCCAGAAACGTGCATGGAGTAGTTTGAAGGACCAGTCTATTAGAAGTACAAATAAAAGCTCACCGGGTTTGATAGCCTTTCAAATGTCTGGTTGTTATCCCCAAGAGTGTCATTCAGGACCATGTGCGTCCTTTCCTTCCTGTGCAGCTTTAGCAGACTGGATCTGGTAATTTTTAACCACAAGTGCTCCCTTCCCAAATATGCAGCCTTACAGAAGGAATTTCTGCTCTGGTTAAGCATAACTCATATGTATTACAGCCAAAAGGATTTGGGCCTCTATAAGCCATGGGAATTGTCACTTTAAGGTTCTGGAAATACTTGTTCACAAGAGAATACTGATGTGCTGTTTAAAAAGAGCCTGAGAGCAAAGTGTCAAAATGTGTGCAGACCTTAGAAATCCATCAGGTGTAACTATATGCAGGGCAACTTAGAGCAGACCACAAAATGGTGTTTTTATTTTCCCCTGTGGTGCGATGTTGTAGCAGAGAATGGTGTGTAAAAGAGGAAATGAAATGTGCTCCCTCTTTTCCCCCTGCTTTTAAGTACAGTGACATGTCCTAATTTAGACCTAATTTTCATTCCTGTAACATTACTTGTAATAACGTCTAAAGTCCTCAGAATTAATTTGACTGGAAAAATTCCAGAAGGACTCTCAATTTTTCTCATTAAAAACATTATAGATGTCTTAATTAGGCACTGTTATTAATGGCAATATTACTCAATTTAGAACTACACACTTAAGATGTGGTTACCTCTAGCGTGATTAGTCAGAGGAGCTCTGCTACGCAAGGATGCACACTAGAATTTTGAACAGTTAAATATTTAGAGCCAGATGCTCAGCTGTGTAAATTGTGTGGCTACTGCAGCCTCAGTGGAGCTAGACTAATATACATTAACTGGGGATTTGGTATCTAAAGTTATAAACAATCATTTCTGGCTCATCTCCCTTACTATTTCTCCTTTTCTTTTCCTTTCCAGTGTTAGCCTGATTTTCTCTTCATGGTAGAATAAGCTGATGAAGTAATTCCTACATATATTTTTTGTCTCCTATATAAGCTCTTCAACTGCTGTAACTAAGCTGGAGCCACTCTGCTCTTTTTCTCTTTCCCCATGTTGTCCCAGGGGGGATTTCACTGACTTAAGTGAACCTGCTCATGATTTAGAACACAGTTGAAGGACCTTTTCACAGTGCCTTTGACTCTAATGGGCTCTGTTACAAGCCTGGAGTTGTGGTAATGTGCTTTATTTGGTGGGATCTTCTGCTGCTACATGTGAGGGTACAATGAGGTGGAATGTTTTATTTGCTTGCCTAGACACAGGTTTACACAAACTTTAAAAGTACTTTGTGGACCAGTTAATGTCTATAATTTCCTCTTAGAAGATTGAAAGGAGCTATTTAGATTTACTATATTTGTGCCTGGCTTCATTATCACATGAGAATCCTCGACAGTTTCAGATCTATAATTACTGGCTGTTGTTCCTGTTTGATGTTACTGATTTTTTTTTTATTGTGATTGTGGATGGGAAAGGCTGTAGGCTACATGGGCTGTTGCAAATTGTTCTGTGACTTCAGCTGGGGAGCTTGGACAGAATAACACCTGTCCTTTGATTATCATCAAGTTATAAGACCTCATTAAAAAGGCCACCCCCCCGTCCCCTAAAATCTCACAAAAAATGTTCTGACTTTTTAAATTATTTGGAACATGAGGTGTCTAAATTAAATTGGATATATCGCAGCAAATTTTTGTATGTTCTGTTTTTCAAGAACCCCAGGACTTAGATTCCAGGTGTGTTTCACATGTAAAATATTGCCTTAGCTGTGTACGAGCAGAAAAAGCTGATCCTTATATGAACTGTGTGAAACCCAGACTTGTGTCATCCTGCAGACAGTTGTACCATGAAATGAAGTCATCATGCATTCAGGTTCAGATGGACAGATGTGCATGAGGCTGTTAAAGCAAAAGGCATCTGGATGTATAATTGGTGTATGGGATAGTACTGAAATCTCAAAATGATACAGGCATTTGCATCTGTTCACTGATGTATGTAATGACGAGTTACTTGGGGTAGTGGGGTGTGAAGCTTAAAAGGAGCTTAATGGCTTTTCCTTTAATAAATCATGTGACTACAGCAATGTCATCTTTTATTAGCTTGTAATTTTGCCAAAGTTAAAATCGAGCATAATGCTGCATATAATTCTAGAGCATCTGGTAGCAATATCTAGTAGCAGCTGTTTAGTATCTGAAATATAAACAAAACATGATTTTATCCGTAGTTGTTAGAGTTAATTTTCATGGAAGTACTAGTTTTGGAGTAGGTGTACAAGGAAATATCTCACTTCAGAAGAAAGAGTGAGTGAAAATCAAGATATTGTTCAAAACCTGAGCAAATAGAACAGGACTGCATAAAATGTGGACTAGAACACTGTGTTTATAAAAGGATTTTGTTTTCTACTGAAATGAAAGAAAAAACTTTAAAGGGAATCCTAAAATGAATTATGGTCCTTAACTACACTGTGCTTTGGTACTGAAGTGCATCCTATTAGAAGTTTATGATCTGTTATAATTGCACTCATATTGGTTTTTTGTTTTTTTTTCACAGCCTATTCCTATAAGGGAAGTTATACTGTGCTGATATGCATGTAACTGCATTACTGGTGCTTGAGCAGTAGAAGGGGAGGGGGAAAAACCCAACCCCACAAAGAAAGCCAAGTAAAAAATGAGGTGACAGCAGTGTTTTCTCCCTTCTGCAGCTGCTGCTTTTTCTGTCTTGGCATTCAGAGGAAATGTGTGGGCTGTGTTGTCACACGGATCAGGGAGGAGGCAGAGTAAAGGTGCCTTTGGGCTGCTGCAGCTTGTGTTGCACCTCTGCAGCCACCCAGGTGCCCACTCAAGTTTCATCTTTCAGACTTTCCCGTTAGGGCTCAGATGTATTTGCTCCTTGAGGGTGAGAAGATGATGAAGCACCAGTTGCATCTGCTGAGGCTCCCCTTGACACGGGGAATTTAACTTGTGTCTTTGAACAGGGGTATTGCTCATCCAGAGTATTTCAGACAACGCCTGGCAATGGGAATGTGGTTTATGGTGGAACTGGATGTGCACACTCAAGTAGTTTTTCATGTGGTATATCTCTATAAACTGTTCCTTTTAAATCTTGCCCCTGTAAGAAGCAGTGATGTTAGCCAAGGAATCTGACTTGAGTGTTGTTGCAAGAGATTCTGGTCATTCTGGAGTCAACAGTGGGATTTATACAGAGGCAGAACAAGATCTAGGAGTACTGCGGAGCATCAAAACTATACATGTGGCACTAGCATCTCTTCCTTCTCTTTTGATAGGTCTTTCTAGGTACTTTTGGGTTCTGAATCCTGTTTGGGACACCAGTATTGTAACAATCTGTTTATCCAGTCATGTTTAAACGGCCCATAGAGAACAATATCACTTCAGGGATAGAATAATGTTGATATTTGATGCCTGAACAGATTTTCTCACTCTGTTTATGGTAAGGACCCCTGATGAGTGCAAATGGTTAACTGTGATCCTGGGTATCTGTTTTCCTTTTTCACTTTCTAGTAAGGACATGAGAGAACTCTTTTAGAGCATGAGTACCATAAAGTTTATTTCTGTTTTGAGGCATTGGTTTTCTTTTGAAGTTTGCTTATATCTAGCAGTGATTGAAAGTCACCCATCCAGCATTTCGATCTGTGCCTACCATGAGTCTGTATATCTGTTGCAGAACAAGTAGACCTGTGCCTGTGTAGGCACAATTTTTGGTGCATTCTAAGCACGTTTAACTAGAAAAAGTCGTAATTTTCTGTTACAGTGAAATGACACTTTTAATGAATGATTCAGGTTCTTTACCTGTAAGTTGATTTTAAAAACATTATTCAGTATGGATTTTCAAGTGTAAATAATTTATAATCATAGCCTCATGGTAGAGGATGCTAAATATCAGTAATTTTGTATTATAACTCATTAGGGATGGCATTCAGGCTCCCAGTGGGCTGATTGTAAAACTCCCCTGGCCTTGGTAATGTCAGGATTTCACCATAAGTATTACTTTAAAAAAAAAAGACCTTTCACTTCTTACTAAATCTAATTAATCTCAATCGCCTAATAATTTTGAATGTAATTTTATTCTAAAGGCTTGGAAGTGCACCAAGCTGTGACCTGGACTCTGCAGTTTTTTAACTCAACTATGAAATGGAAGGTTTTGTTTGTGCATCCTTGGGGTACTTGTATTCATTTCCAGGTGCTTGCAGGATGTTGGCTTCACTGTGTGTACAGCACATTCACTTGCAGCTAAACCCAAGCTGTTTCTGTCTGGAATGTGATGCCCTTTCAAACAGCCAATGCAACAAATCCTCACCAGGTTACAGCTTGGACAGGAGAGTTTTCAGTGTGTATTAACAAATTAGAATCTGAGAATTGGTTTAGGTTGGAAAGGTATTTGATATCAAGTCCAACTGTCAATGCAGCTCTGCCAAGTCCAGAACTAGACCATGTCCTTAATCAGTCATCCACCTTCTACAGGATTTCTGTGCCGTGGCCTGTTTGCCTGACCTGCTGGAGGTGCTCCTGGTCCCTGGGACTTCCCAGGGGCTTCTTTCATACGGGTGGGGGACCTTGGCCACCAGTGCTTCTAGCTCTGTGAGCTGAAGGCTCTTGAAAATTGTCTCAGCATCCCTGGAGGTTCCCTTGGTTTGGGATACCCTTTGTGCGCCTTGCTAAAATGTTCCTCTGCAGATCGTGCTGCCACTGGGGCTGCTCTGTCAAATGAGGCTTCTTTCTTGGCAAAGAGGGAAGTGTGGACTTGAGTCATCCTTGGATGGAGAACAAAACAGAGTGTGATTGAAGGCTCTTGGAATTAGACAAGAAAATAAAGAGGGTACAAACCCATTATCTTGTCATCTTCCTCTGTCACTTGAAAAGACAGATTGCCTGAATGAGAAGGAGTAGGTCACAATGAAAGGAAAAAATTAGGTGTTCAAATATCTCAAATAGAAGGAGTTTCATCCTACAGCTCTTGAGGTGGCACAGGCTGTTGTCATACGTGCTTAGGACTGCTCTAGCGCTAGCCATCTATCTTGCTGCTGTGTCTGTGCTTCTAAATTCTCTTCCTGTGCATGTGGAGATGGTTTCTGCCCTGAAATAATTCCCAAATGGGCCAGATAGTGTTAATGGGAAATAGCTGGGATAACATGAGTTTTACATAGAGCCAGGTGGCTCTAGACATTTGCAGCTGTACAGACTTTTTGTTTACACTCTTTGTGCTGGATATTTCAGACCATACTTGTCCAGTGCTCCCTGTGTGGGGAATAGAGACCACAGACACCTCTGGGCCTCCTGGGCTCTGGAGCTGTGAATCTGAAAGTTAATGTGACTGACCTTTTCAGTTCCTTGTAGCCAATAAACCACCTTACCTTAGGTTATTTTATCTGACTGGTTAAGGTGGCAAAGATTAATTTTTACGTAGATCGTGCATGCCAAGTATAATACATCAAGAACTTTTTTTGTAGTTGCTTTTCTAATCTATTTTATCCAAAGCAAGAAAATATATGAATTCCCTTAATTTGGGAGAGCTTTGGTGCAGATATCGCAGTACTTCTCTGTTAGAGAGATTTTTGAGGCTTCAAAACTCAGCTGGAGGAAGCCCTGAACACAGTGGTCTGGCTTTGAAGAGTTGAGCAAGGAGGTTGGACTAATTGACCTCCAGAGTCCTCTTCTAACCCTGAGTATTCTGTGACTCTGTGGTGATCTTGTTATTTGTAATACTTTCTTCCCAAATGCTCTCCTTTCTCCTTATGGACATATTTATCTCACAAACTGGAATTGGCTTGTGGTGTAACAGTAGCTTTTTAAAAATGGGAAGAATGAAACCTATATATTGCAAGGAAAATGACTCCCTGGTACAACCACAAACTGAAAGTAGATTTTTAATATCTGATAAACAGGTGGGAACATTTCTTATGCTGTATTTCTGCTTATGCCTTTCATTCCCTGTAATTCATTCTGGCTTTTTGATGGCAAAATGTATCAACTGCAACTTCAGTAATTTCCCAGGTGCTGTTGTTAGCTTGTGTCATGATGCAGCTCACAGTTGATGGGTTTGAATTTGGCTTTCTGTTCCCAGCAAACTAATACAAGTTTTCTATTTTACTGCATCTGTGCCCTACTAAGTGGGCTGCTGTTGTGGAGAGCGTTCTACTGTGCTTATACTTGTCATGATATATATTTTCTTGGAAGAGTTCTTTCAGTGTTGAAGTGTAACAAGGAGGGGGACCTTTTTAATCCTGCCATTAAACCAGGTTTACACTTGATGTAGTGAGGGTGGGCTTGAATTGTGCCTGCATTCTCAAGAGATTCAATGGCTTCGTTAAATAAAAGTTTTCATATTGCTAAGTCAGGTGTGGAAATCCTTATAATTCCAGCATTTGGTTATCTTGGTTTTGTGCATTGCAGCAGAATCTAGAGATTCTGTATCAGAGACCCAGTATATTGCTTATCTTTTTAAAACAGTTCTTGTATTTCTCATTAAGAGGAAAATGCAAGACACTAATGGGGAGAGCACAAAGCGAGCACTGTTAGGAGTGTAACTTGGCCTTTTCAGCTTCTTAGCAGCCCTTGACAGCTGCCTGTTGCTGCAAGCAAAAGTGAATTTTGAGGAGATTTTGATTGAATAACATAGTGACTTTGTGCGATTTTATTTTCAGATTAATTTTTAGGAGGGGCAGCGTGACTCTTCACTGGATATGGGCACTTTTGCAGCCCTTCACAATCTCTGCTGCTATTTATTGAATTGTCAGCCCTCTCTTCTACCCGTGATGTGAAGACTGATGGAAATACTTTCTTTCCTGATGCCACTGTCCTGGGATGAGCTACCTGCCACCATTTACAAGACCCATTAATTGTCCTCATTTAATTGTTCTCTAAAATTCTCCTCTTTTGTAATGAGTCAGTAGCTGCTCCGTGGAGTCATTGGCAAGGAACACTAATCAGCCCAATCCTCCACTCCTCTCTGAATTGTTTGTTGTATCCTGGGCTGGGTGCCTGGGGCGTGTGGTTTTATTTTTTCTTATGAATTTGTGCACGGACAGGCTTGAATGTGGGGAATCCTGCACTATGTGTATAAATAACAAACACTGATGCAGTTCCCAGAGAATTTGTCAAAGCCTTAGATCAGTCTGACCAAGCTTAGTATGAAACATTCATGGCATTGACTCTGCACCTGAATCTCTTCAATGTGCTTGTGACTTGTTGTATGAACTCACAGGCAGATTTCCTAAGTGTTTTCTGTTTTGCTCCCTTCTGACACTTACCAATTAGTGAATAAAAGGCAGCTTTGAGAGCGAGATAGCAGGAGGAAATGTATTCATACCATGCAGATTTAAGAGCCTAAGCTGGATACCTAGGCTTTCCAATGGTAATTCAGCCTTTAGTAGGCAAATGAAAGCATCTAAATTAGGAGCCTGCTTCTTTCTTCTGGCAGTATCCTGAAGCTGTGTGCCTGATTCTGACAAGTAATGTGAATAATCTAAGCTACTGTCTCATTTGTTTTTCAAGGCCCTGTTAGCATCAAATATGAAGACTGGGCTGTAACAGACCTCTAAATTCCTTCTCTGGGGACTTTAGAGTGTCCCCATCTGCATGCAAGTTGTGCAAGTGAGGGGATTAGTCTGTAGTGCAAGACCCAGGAGACTGGTTATGCTGGATGTGGATGTTAGCAGAAGCTCTCTGCACTCTTTGTTTTGTTTCCCTTTTTGTGAGAGCTGGCCAAACACCTAATGGAAGAATTCAGTTAATGAATAGCGAAGTGAGACTCTAGCTAATTGGTTTGCAGGCCTCTGAACTGCCTGAGGAGAGACCTGGCGAGTGTAATTAAACTTTCTCCTCCTTGTAATCATTAGAAAAATGCCCTGTGCATTTTGGTGATTTCACTAGGTAAACCTCTGCAATGCATTTTTGTTGGACCCTTTGCCATCTCTTAGGGTGCAGATAAACAGGTTTTGATACAACATTTGAAATCTGGTGCAAAAATGAGATGTGAGGGTTGTTTTTGTGGTTTGCATATTATGCCATCACAGTTAGAGGCACCACCCTTTATTCTGCTGTATGATATGGGACATATCTCTGGCTCATATCCTGGAGGTCAGACCATTTTAGTACCTGCATTAGCTTGTAACTAAACAAGTGACATTGTGTGAATAACTCAAGTGGCAAAAGGACGTAGAATTCCACAGCTTGTCTCCTACAAACTGCAGTTATTTATTAGCAGTTTGATCCAGATATGTTATTCAGATGCAACAATAGGCTTTGTGAACAGGGAGAGTGAAGACAACTGCTGTTAGTTCTTTGCTGGAGAGTTTTTCTTACAAATCAGAAGTGCCTTTTAAAGGATAATTCTCCATGAACTCCAGTGAAATCTTTGAGAATATTCAGATAGTCCTTGCTGGGAAGGAAGTACTGAAATCAGCAAGTGAATTACAAGCTGTAGGTGAACTTGTAGAGGTCTGACTTTGTGGCAGCAGTATTATTCATGTACAGCTTGGGTCATCAGTTTGCATGTTTTTGATCAGTGCCATGATCAGGCAGCTTCCAGTTCTGAGGAGGGTTGTATCTATGCAGAAAGGTGCTAAGCAAAGTGTTATCACCACCACCCTTAGTGCAGTTGTGCATACTACATCTTTTCCTCAGTGAAAGAAGGATCAACAGTGTGTTATAACCTGGCTTATAAAAGTCTTGTTTTCTCAGAATATTCTTAATTTAGACTAATTAATTTTTCATATTCAAATGTCTGTTTCTCACCATACAAAGAACAAGATTTTGCCGTTAGTCCAAAGAATCTCTTCCATTTTCAGTCTCTAGCAGGCTGTGTTACTCTAGTGAGATGTCTGTTCTAGCAGTAGAAAGAAAACTGTACTGACACCTGGAAAATGATGGGCTGGGCCAAACTCACAGGACCCTTGGGTTGTGAGTGTTGGTAGGTGCTGCAGAGCTTGAGTATCAGATGAAAAGGTGCTTGTAAACTGAGGAAAATGAGAACATTTAAAGAATAGTGTAGTGTCATAATACTTTGGTCATGATAGGGTGTATTGCTCTCATGAGAGTGCTAAGGAGGTCCTGAGTTGATTCAAAATACATGAATTAATGTGAGCACTTAGCAGGATTTGACATCTGAGCTACTTGTCTTCTCTGTGTTAACTGATACTTCTTTTTTTTCCCTCACAACAGACAGAGGTTAACTATGTGACTGTTCTGGTGCAGTGGGAACGCAGCAGATCTTGCCCGTTTAATGAAGTAGTTAAACAAACATCACAGGTTGAAATGCTGTTCGTTATAGAGGGTGATGATAACAAGGTATTCAGGTGGACAATAATGGTGAGATATAGCCACAAACAGCACGTGCAGCTAAATGAATGCTAAAATTGCCAAGTAAAAAGGTGGTTACAGTTATGCCACACTTTTCCAGCCATTATGTGCTTGCAAAACCAGCTAACTAGGCTATGAGTGCGTGAACAACAGAAACAGATCGAACTGGACTTTAGACGAGCAGTGGTGGTGGTGCTTCCTCTGCTGCATAGCCAGCTGCTAGATGAAAAAAACGTGATTATACAATCTGTATACTGATTTATTGAGCCTTTAAAGCATTCTCCAGTGCTGGGAGAGCTCTCCGTCATAGCCCTGTTACCCACAGGTTTCAGCTCACTTCTCTTCAAGTTCTCAGGGTGTTGCAGTCTTTGGACAGTCTTCTCTTGATTATTTCATTAGAAGAGGTCCTTTAGGAATTGTGCTTTTCAAAACTTATCCCGCTAAAGTGCATCCTCTTCCCCTTGTAACTCTTAGTGCCAAGCCAGAGGGACACTTGGACAAAAGTTGTCTGGGTACTCAGGAACTGGTGCAAAAAATAAGATCATTGCAAAGAGGAGTGGGGGGAGGAGGTTACGTGTGCAATAAAAATATCATTGATACAACAAAAAGAGGCTCATGCTGGACTGAATAAAGATTCAGAGGCAGGTCTCTGTCAAGGGTTTATTCCAGCACTTCCTTTACAATAGAGATGAATACCATGCCCTCTCTGCTTTTGCATCACCCCCTTAGCCTGGCAGAAGTGGTGGCTGCTGTTGCCCAGGTCGAGCTCTGGGCACTGGAGGAACAGGGGAGTTTTATTGTTGCGTGCAGGGAGTAAACCCCATCCTAGCAGAGCTGGGAGCCTGTGCCCCTGCATGGGGTTTGCCTGGCTCTGGAAGAGGCAGTGTGGCATCTATTAACAAACATTGACGAACCACGTGCCTTGCAAATCCTTTTACGGGCTCGCTTCTGATGCTCACACCAGGAACACTCAGCTCTGCTGTGCTCTCACCAGCAAGAACTTTAATAGGCTTTTCCTCCCTGTCTAACTGCTCATTTGACAATTTATCTCAATGGTTTCTTGGCATCTTTGCTCAGCTCTTATGCCAAATCAGCTAATACCTGCTCAAACTTGGCTTTTGACCCTGCTGCCACAAATCCAGCATCTCTGAATGACTAATGGAGTGCCGGGTACCAGGTGTGAATGTCAGTGTATGCTGCGATGAGTCTGTGGCAGGCAGGCTGGTATCACTTTGCTTGGCATGGATGGAAAAGTAGGGGGGCACAGCAGCTAGGGAGGACAGGCTGCTGTTTGCTGTTCTGCTTGCTTGGCTGAGATGGAGCAAGATGTTGCTGATATAAGCATCAGCTGGTTTAAAAACCAAATAAAACATCCAGACAGTGTTCCCTGTTGTTAGTTTTGAGATGTTTTCTTCAAAAGCTTTAAATGGAAATTGAAGTATTGTACTCGCTTTTAATTAGCAGTTTCATTACTGTTTTTAGAAGTTGATATAAACTCGTGTAGGGTTTGTCCCGGGAGTTAGAAGTGGCTGCCTCTGGTGTTTGCTGGCAGGCTCTGTTACCTTATATTCCCACATCTCAAGGTGTGGAGAGTGATACTGAGATCTCTTGTAAATCACATTTAGCTCTAGGAAGGAACTATTGAGGCGCTGCATAAGAGCTTGCTGTTACTGTTTTATAACCTTAACTGTAAAAACAAAAGATCTGGGATGTTGCTGTTATGAGGGTGGTTGACAGGGTAATAGTTGCTCTCAAATTAGTTGGCTATTTACAGTGCTTTTATACTAAAAGGTTTCTACAAATGGAGCCTCCTGGAAACATCCAACTCTGACAACTGTAAATAGGAAAACTACAAATCCATTGGCTTTGGGGCTTGGATATGATAGAGAAGTAGGAATTATTCCAGCCTTCCACATAACTCCAAATGCTTCCACTTTTAGGCTGGGTATATCCACAGGAGAATTATTTCTGAAGGAATTTGAATATCTGTTGTGATTCCTGGGTTTTACATGCAGTGTTGCTCACAACTGATGAATTTTGATAGAGGGTCTAACAGATGTGACCAGCTGGAATCAGCATAGTGTAAAATTAGTCCTTATTTTTGAAATTACATTTTGTAAAGCCTGTCATTGTAACAAGCTTAGTTTGTTTCTGCAAGTTCTCTGTAGTTTTGTCCTCTGAAAAGTGTTTCTATGCAGCTAAGAATTCTTTTAATGAGAGCAAGAGAATCTTAAGGATGGAGGAAGATCAGTAGTCATTCCCAGATTAATATGAGTGTTGAAAGCATTGACAGAAACAGTCTTTGATCTAGTGGTCTGAGGAGTTTTTCAGTGCTGAACATGTTAGTCTGACTTGTCTGTTCCTGGTTTAAGCAGTTTGTAGTCCATCTCATTATCTAATATTACTCCTGTAATAGCTTAATGCTTTATGGAAACAGTAATTCATTTTTTCTTAAAACTTCATATACCTATTGCCAAACTTCAACAACTTGGAAAGATGTCTGTCAGGTCTTGTTAAATTTCACTCTTAAATCTGTGCTGTTCATCTGGAGGCATTGTTAGATTTCTTCTTGCTGTAACCCTCTAGTTTTAAATTGTAAATGTTTCTCTAGGAATCCATAATTACAGGTGTGCCGTGTTAATTCCAGAAATTGGAGGTCTATAGGGAGAAAGGAACAGGAAGGGCTGTTGACCTCCTCTACCTTTGCAGTGAGCTCTAGGAGCCAACTTCCAGTGGTCGGATGAGGGAACAGAGTATGGGAGCATCTGAGACATTCTCTTTTTATCTGCTGCCTACTCCAGGAAGGTCAGACCTTCGTATTTGCTGGCTTGCCATATTCTCAGAATGAAACGCTGGCCAAGTTGTCCCTTCCCTGTCACCAGCAAAACTTCTGCTGGCATGGGGAACCTGGGAGCGAGAGTGGAGACTGTTGTTTTCTTTGCTGCTTGATGCTGGTCCCAGCAGTTTGTCATAGTTTATATTGACCAGGAAATTTGGCTGTCAGCTTCCGTAAGATGGAATACAAATTTGGATGAGAAGGTGAAGAGATTGATCTGGACCTGATATTTTATGTCGGAGGAGTGTATAAAGCCAGAGATGAGTGAACATTGTGTAAATCCTGAGCCTCTTGCATGGGCAGCTTCAGGTGTTGAGCTGTTTTTCTCAGCCCGCTCTGCTATTTGCAAGTCACCTGGTTGTATAGTAAAAAAGGCTGCTGCTTTAGCATGAAAATGAAATTCTAACTTCTGCTGTAAAATGCAAGTATTGTTCCAATACCAACATAACTGAAGTGAAAAAGCACTATTGCTGTGAAATGTGAGGAACTTCTTCAGTTGCAATTTGCTCAGACAGTTGAATATGATTAATTAAAGGAAGTTTCCTCCTTACTCCCCAAAATTGTATCATCTATGCAGTGCCTTTGTATTCCTTACAGAATGGAGGTGTGATGAGATAGTCTTGTAGCAATTTAAAATTAAGGTACTTTCACATCTTTAAATAGCTCAGCAATGCTACAGAATATGGCTTTTCAGAATCAGCAGGGAAACTTTCAGCATCTTCACAGCAGGGGCTGACAGACCATGTCAAACCTTGCTCTGTGACTGTTTCTGACTCTAAGCAATGAGATCACTCAGGATACACGCAGTGGGAGTTAATTTGGTATATAGTGTATAAAAAGACTAACTGAATTGTTTATAGTCTCCCTGTTGTCTGCAGTGTAGTGTGCATAATATTCTGTGCCTGATGGTTATATTGGCACTGGGTAGTTATGAAAGAGTTGAGGTTACACTGAACGAAATAAACTGAAATTTTTATTTAGCTGCAATGTCATAAATCATCAACCACTGTAAACTAACTTCTATTTTTGTTATTGAAAAGTTTCAAAAGAAAACTTGTTGTATAAACTTTGAAATAATTAAAAGTACTAAACACTACTTGGAAAGGCTTTTCTGCTTGTTTAATTAAAGCTCACCTTTCTCATCGAAGAAGAATTTATTAAAGCAAGCTTGATTAGCCAAGAATAACTCCTTGGTAATAGCACTTGTAACTTTTGAGGAGGCACAACCCATATATTTTAATAGTCTGGACAATAAATTTGCATATATATATGTGCAAAATTTACCAGGATTAGTCTCTTTAATAACTGCCTACAACTGAAGTAGTTGACTAGTTCCTCTACTGCTGTATTGGATGATTTGAATTGAAATGTTTTGTCCAAGTGCTTGTAAAATGTGACAGATTTCACAGCTCACAGGTTAGGAGCAGCAGTATTCCAGCTATGGGTAAGTCCTAGGGGTGCCATTCTGAAACTCCATGAAAATGAAGTGGAGCTGGAATAAATGAATGCCAAGTAGACTATAGGATGAGTGAATGTACAGGATATTTGGGGTGCTGGAGTACAAGTCATACAGCCATATGTCAAACTTTACTGTAGCCCTTGCAAAGGGAAGTTTGAGAGATGTTTTTCTGCAAATAAAGTGGCATTGTCATAAGTGTTGATAACTTCAAAGGCCTGTGCATGCATTTGCCATATAAATGCCTGAAGAAACAGGATGTTTTGGATGTTGAACCTTTATTTGCATTTGGAGGATTAACAGGCTGTTTATTTTACTACCCTTAGCCTTTAAGTGCACTTAAGCTGTTTTTCCAGCTGAGCTGAATTTATGCAATTCTAACTTCTTGATTGACATAGCGAGAGGAGCATGTCAACCAAATGTACAGGGCCTTGCAGCAAACAGCTCATTTCATTTGTGACCTTGTAATGTGTAATGGGAACCAGTGGATTTGAATTAAAAAAAAACCAAACCAGATTATTACTAACATTACAAATATCCCAAGGAAAAAATGTACATAGATGAGGAAAAAGATTAGAGCTGGCAGAGTAACATTTTTCCCCCTGTTAACTTTATCCTACCTTAAAAATATTCAGTGCATATAATTTATTTTCATTTTCATTATCTTACTAGCTTAGGTGATATGCTTGGCTTCCAGAGAAGTTAATGGAAATCTCAGTACTGGCTTGAGAGGACCTTAGATCAGGTTCTAAATGACAAAAGAATGAGCACCAAATATGTATGTATATTTATGAATTGAATGAAAACTTGATAATGAAATGTTCGTACACACTTCATTCCAGCCTGGCTGTGCATTCTTCTAAACAAGTCCGTAAGGGCCATTCTTTTAGTGTTCTGTTAAATGCTGACCAAAAAGTCAATGAGATTTTGTTGGAATGAGGCATTTGGGATTTGGTCAGTATTCATGTACACGAATCTTTAATATTTATTGCTAAGGATTGATGCTGACATGATGAACAGGCACTTGATGCGTGGAAGACAGATGTATAACTTCCAGCTTGATCACAGCCATGCTCTCCATTTCTGATGCCACAAACCCTGACCAGCTGTGACTTTGTTCCTCAACAGGAGCTCCAGGATGTCCTTATTGCTTCCAACCTGCCAGGTTTTCCTGCTTGAGTGAAAAGGAGACACCTGACTCTGTCAGTTTAACAACAGATTAGTTTATTTATGCTAATGCAAAGCTCTTGCATGGGAAGGGAGCAGGAGGCAGCTGGTGGGAAAGCTAAATTCTTGCTCTCCAGGAGGCCACATCTTCCAGGCTGAGCAGCTGCTGTCATGTTCTATCAATCACTGCCCCAAAATACCTTGACAGTGCCCTCTTGACTGTCTTTTTCAGAAGCAAAAATTGGATTAGATATGACAAATAGATCTTTCCTATGGAAAGACTAGTGTCCTTTAGCCTGTGAAAGTGAAGTTCTTATGTCTGTATGATACATGGCCAGATGACAATGGATTATGAATTTCCCCCTTCATCTGACATGGGAACAAATGAGCTTTTTCCCTTTCTTGTCCTTCTAGAGTTACTCACTGAACATTTAATCAAACTACTTATATTTGCATCTTTCCACTTTTCTGACTTTGAGACTGTTTTGAGCTGTCCCTTGGCATCAGGACTCCATTTCACCCTCCTCTCTGGTTTTATAGTGAACTTTGCAAAAATTAATATATCTGTATTTCAGGTATAAGGGGCCTTATACAGGTGAGGAAGAATTTTCACACAATACCTAATTGGGGCTGACTGGGATGGAGAAGGTCACTTCCCAGCCTTGCTATTGCCTGAGGTAGATTATGTCTAAATTATCAGTACCTGGCTGTGGAATTCACTATTGCATTGGCAAATTACTTTTAAAAATAGAGATAAGCAATTGCTCTCAGCCACGGAGCTCAGTTCCCTCTGTGCACACACTTCATCATACCTGGACCACGTACTGATGCTGTGCTAATTGAGGCCTCTTGAAAAGACAGGAAACAAGATCTGTGCAATTTTGCTGAGGATTTGACTGCTGTGGTAAGGTTAAGAGGTAAAGCCACTTTGGCTTCATAGCAGGACATTCACCTGGGAGATGGTGTCTATTAATTCTTTGCTCTTCAATATGAATTTTTAATATATTAACTTAGTTAATTGGTTGTATGTGGCTCTTTGTCCTAGAGGCTTCTCTCTGCCAAACTTCAGCTAAATGCTTTCTTGCTAAAATTTGCAATGTGCCTTTCTACTGACCTGAAGGAAAAGCCCCTTGGATTAGGCTTGTGAGAAAATGGTTCTGTTTGAACAGCCCTTATTGAAATATGGCCAAAATTGTTCCATTCATAACCTCTTCTGATGTTCCTTGCATGTGAATATTGGTGGCACTATTATCTTGTACTTAGAGTTTTGTACTTTCAACATAAGGACCGGTAGGGCAAATGACTTCTCTAATTGCTGTAATTTAGCAGGTTCCAGATAGATGAAGCAGCTGCTTGTTTATGCATCAAATCTGTATTTTTACTGGTCATTAAGTGTGCAATTAAGAACATGCTCTTGGAAAGGCTGGTGATGCGTTGATGCTTGTGCCTTTGGTACACCCTGAACACCTCAGAATAGATGTCTTGTTGCTTAACAAGAGTGGACGTTTTGTTTAAATATGAACTGAAGGTGTTGCAAGTGGAACAGATTCGAGAAATGAAAAAGTAACCTTAGCTCTAAAACAAGCTTATTTTCCTGTGGTCAAGGGGGAAAGAGCTCATGAGAAAAGGGATAGGTTTTATACTATGATATCTTCCCTTGTGCTGTTGCAGTAGGAAGATTCCCCAAGACAATGAGTTGGATTTTGGGCTCAGGCAGGCATGTGCCTGTAGGAATTCTGTACATACAGAATAGTGGCCCTTTAGTGGGTACAGTGTTCTGGAAATCCCACTGCAATCCTGCATAAAGATGCTGTGCAAAGCCAGATGGAACGTGCCAAAAAGTGTAAACCCAAAGCCATTGTTAGAGAATAGCCAGTGCATTGGGAACTGAGTCTTGGGTAGGTTTCTCTTCAAACCATGAGCATCTCACCTGAACTGCAATGCCAACATCCAATTACTGCAACAGCCACATCACCAAAGTCTAAATGGGATCCACCTCTCTGGAAGGTGAGAGGCCATTCTGACTGCTGTTCCCCATGACTGAATGCAATTACTTTGTGTTCCAAACAACCTAGGAATTACTCTTGGTCTGGCCTTTGTCACCATGTGTGCCTTGGTTTGGGCACATTATTAAGGTGTGTACATTCAGCAGTTATCAAGCCATGACCAACAGTACATCCGGTGAAATGTTTGTTGCTTTGGTAACCTGCTTGAATCTCTTGCAAACTAAGGCACAGCCATCCTCAGGAGGTTATCCCTGCCACTTCAGCAGGCAAAGTGGGACACCAGGGCACGTTCTGTGAAATGATTAATGTGAATTGCACTGTATGACTTATGGCAACATCTACATTATCTTGCTCGAAAATTACCTTCCGCTGATGTAGAAGGGCAATGCTTCCCCATGTAGTTTATAGCTCTCATAAACAACTTCTACCAGTGTTGCTATCGTGTCCTGTCTCTCACCTTCCCTTTGTGCCTGTTTGTGAAACTCTTTCTGTAAGGCTTCAGCATGGACCAAGTTGCAAAGTCCCAGGGCTTTGCAGTGAAAGCATCAATTGTCTGCTGAGTCATCAGTGATGACAGATACAGGAGTTTTACAGACATGCAGGGTCACTTTTGCTGACTTACTAATTTTAATTTAGCTGAGTTTTATTTGTTCTGGTCACTGTTATTCAAGGGCTAATATTTCTTGGATGTGAAGGGAAATAAAAGCAAGAGCAGCTCTCCAGGCTTAGCCTTATTAAAAAAATAACAGAGGTGAACTTCAGAGACATGTCTCTTTGACTTGCCTGTGCCTGTACTCAGTTTAGAACAATCAGGGTTCTCTGTGCTTATGGCACCCAGTAATTTAAAACGTAATGCAGTTTGTGAACAGATCACTGTGGTGCTTTTGAAAATCAAAACACACACCAACAGTCCTTCCTTTTTTTGGAGTATGAATAGATTGGAAATGTTTAGATGTCTCTTGAAAAAAGGTAATAGTGATGCTTTTCCTCTTCGGTTACATTTTCATTGATATTCGTGTTTGTAGTTACTCAGCTCATTTCAAAGCCTGTCAAACAGCAGAGTGGAAAAAAGTAGTTGAGGTGATACTGCTGACATGAAGTTTCTTTTTGCACACCCTTTTGTTGTCATTATCTGCTTTTGTTCAGCAGATGCATTTGGAGTTGAGACAGGCTTTGAGTTTTCTCACCGTCTGTCAAGTTTTCTTTCTGCTCTTCACTTTTTATGGTCTCCTTGCCTTGCAGAGTTAGGGGGTGACATGTATGGATGAGACAGGAGTTGGGATGTGTAAATTCCATTACTGGCATTTATTCCTATGAATTTCCTGGGCATCAGTACACTTTTTAGACTGCTCTACACTGTGGCTCTTTGGCTGGGCTTCCTAATTTCCATTTTCATGGTGCGTTGCTGGTTTCTGTATTCTTCATATTCCTTCAGCAGTTAAGCCAAGACCTCAAGTTTACTGTGACTGGAGGAGCACATTCTGACAATGGAATAATCTTTTGGGTCAAGTTTAGTCAATCATTTGGAACTGGCTGTGTGTACCTTGAACACACCTGGTATGTGACACGAAAGTGTTACAAAATGCTCTAAATTTTAGGGCAAAGGACAGGAATAGTGAGTTTTATATTACAGTGAATTTACATAGGATTGCACCTAAAAACTGTAAATACTTGTATCTATAGCCTTTCCCTAAAATTCTAGAAAAATGTTTATAACTTTTCACTCAGAAGCGGTGAAAGTGTAAATTAACAGAATTTTTGAATCATATTCATTGTGCAATGTGTTCTTAGCATAGATGCTGTTTTGGCTATTCTCATTCTGGCAACACTTTCTACAGCATGTCTGAATGCCAACTCAAGGCTTATTTTTTGAGTTGCCTTTTACAATGCAAATAACCATGTTCACTCTAAAGAGCCTTCCTCCTCCACTATAGTACAAATTAATTTGGGGGACAGACAAAGCTTATTTTATTGAGCTGAAAAAAGATGCATCACTGCATGGAAAATAACTCAGAGGAGTGAGAAACACCTTTAATGAAAAGAATGAACAAAGGTAACTTTTTCCAAACACACTGTCTCTGATTCAGAGTAAGATTCCAGTTGGGGAAGATTGGAGATACTTTGGCAACTACAACTCCCATATGGAAGATGGAATTGATTATCCTAAGTTGCTTTCTGACTGCAAATTGACTTCTGCTGTATAGCCTGAATTTGTCTTTTTCAATTTCTGTAGCTGTTCATCCTATACAATCTTAATGCATCATCCATGCTTGATATAGCAATAAACAGAGCTGGCAGCAAAGCATATTTTGTAAAACCATAAATATTTTTATCTGCTTGGGAATGGGAACATAGTTACAACTAAGACAGCAATGAATATTTTATTTACTCAACAGAAATGATGTCAGGCTTAAATGGAGTCCTAATCTTCAATTTCTGTGTTCATGACACACATTTAACCTGAAGGTTGAAATAAAAAGAGCATATTTTAAGTTGTTCTCCTAATTGCTGGCAATGGGAAGTGTAACTTCTCACAAGATTCAGCAAAGAGCACTCAATCAGAAATTGTAAAGCTCAGGTCAAAGCACTTTGAACATGGGTTTTCATGGGAAATAATTTTCTTATGAAAATGTTTGAGAATTTAATGGTTTTGCTTTGGTATACTGTTATGACCTCGAGTTTTTTTGAAGTTAATTTTTTTCCCTCTTAAGCAATCAATATAGACACTCTTGAATAGCCAGCAGGAAAAGAAAACTTGAAGAGCTTTAACTGATCTGCTCTGAGCATTGATCTGTTGGCTGCCTGGCAATGCCCGTCTGTACCTACCTAAGATGTACAGCTAAGGAATGTTTTTCTGACAAAAACCTTAATCAAATCACCATATCCCCACAAAAGGGTTGAATTGTAACAGCTGTAGATCATTCAAAAGGAAATTAAAACCTACTAGCAATTCTAATTGCCTGGTATATGATAGATGTGAATGGTTGCTTAGATGAATATAGCACAGATGGAGGATCCCCATGACCTTCCCTGTGGATTTGTTCAAAACATGCAATCCAAACCATTTCTTCCCTGAATTTAGATATCATAGGAAAATGCTAACATTGCTTGGCCAGCTGAGGAATTGGAGCTGACTTGAGCCAAACTTTGTCCATCCTTTTTAATGCTGTGAGCCAATCGTTCAGTGTCAGTAGGAACACTATACTTTCATTCCAGAAGCCTTGCTAATTGTCTTGTAAAGGGATTTAAATGTAAGGGAGAGAGGTTAGATGCTTGTACTCCAGTAAGAATTTTAACCCTTAGGCTGCATGTTCTTGCTAGATTTTAGTGTTTTTCTGAGTGTGAATATGTGCAAATATTATGTAAGTAAAGGACAGAATGGAGCATTACAGTGTCAAGTGAGTAGATTGAAACTGAACATAAAACATATTCCTATATTCAGTGTCCAGTTAATATCAGTGTGATGGCATTAGCACATAATACCTGCTGTTAATGCAACTTCAGTTTTATCTTCCTGCTCTTCCTTAAAGAGGGGAACAGAGCGACAGCCTGTAGTGAAAATCAAGTAGAGAATATGTGAATAGTTCAACTATTATCCAGTTTCAAATGGAGACAATAGCTTCAGGGTTGCTTCAGCCATTACAAAATCTTGGTCCTGATTCAGAGGACGTGGAAATGATTATTGTGCTAAACCCAGTTTTGCTGTAAATGACACGTTACTCAGTGGGTAACTGAGTAACACTGTAATGTAAGACCAGGTGATCTACAACAACTCACTGTCATGAAGCCTCAAGTCAAGGCCGAGAGGGCACAACCAGAATTCTGATATTTCTAGATAAGGACTGGTTTGTGCTTTTTTTTGTCTGTTTGTTACTTTTGTCATGTGACTGCTTAATCTGTTTGTTGCTTTGGCCATTGTGTGAGATAAATTTGTGAATAGTTGCCTTTTTCCTGTGAACCTGACTACAGATGAGGGTCCAGAAGAGCAGGGGAAGACGCATTAAAAATTCAAGACTCCCTTTTCTCATTCTAAGTGTTTTAAAGTTGCAGGTTGTACTTTTGGCATAGATTGCCTCTAACTTAACATGAACAGCAGTAAATAACGTGAGGAACAAACAAGAAACTGAAGTATCTTTCTTTGTTTCCTGATTTATACTTTTGAGACTTTGATTAATGTGGCTCTGTAACATCTAAGCAAATTCTCTGTATTTTCCAGAAGGGTAAGAGTGGCTGTGGAAGCCTCAGCAATTCATTTCCTTCAGCAGGAGTTACTCTGGTTGCCCTTCAAACCTGGCACATCAAAAGACACAATGCCCCTCACAGATCTGAGAAGAATCTGCGTGCTTTGCAGCGAGGAAATCCTCACAGTGAATTCTGTATGTGATCTGAATGAATGAGAGTGGGATAGTATCCTCTACATGCCTCATGAAAGAGTGACCTTCATCTGCTCCTTTCTATGGATCCATGGAGGAATCCTAATCTTTAACGCTGCCTTTGATCTCCGCAATGTTTGCTTGTGGGAATCGAGCAGCTGATCGTGGCCCTGTGATAGAATCTGCTCTATGTGCCAGCACTTTCAAAGGCCTTTTTGTCATCTCTTGTAATAAGATGGTTATGAACACTGCAGAACATGAGTGAGAGGTAGCAAGAGGGGAGAAAAAGGAACATTAGACTCCATACAGTTTATAATTAAGATCCTGTGAAGTGACTAAAGAAACATGTAATAAAAGCAAGGAAACAAAAAAACTCCACTTGCTCCTGGAAAGCACAAAGCCAGGCTGGGGCATTTGCAAGGCTTTCTGTTTCAAGTCACCTTGTTACCCAGACAGCTTTCAGGTTAGGATGACAAACAAAAAAGCCCCAAGGAATTCTTTGCCCATTCTGAGGGAAAGACAAACCTTCTGTGCAGATGCTCAGCACGTTTGAGCTCTGTCCCACACTGAGCAGTTCTACAGTTTTATACCTCACTGCTATTGTATGATACTTCCAGGGGATCAACTTGACAGGGTGAAAACCAGCAAGATGTATATTTGAATAGAGATTAAAAATACAACACAGAGCATTCTATTTTTCTGTCAACAATTTCAAGGTGAAAAGACCAGCAACATATCGAGCAATAAAAACCACTTTGCAGAGCTTAGCATAATGTAACCAAAAAAAGCAGAAGAGAATGAGGAAAAGAGTGAAACATTTTTGGTATGCTTCAAGCATTAGAGCTCTTAGCTGTGGTCTGAAGATCAATAAGGCAGAACATTCTTTTCATTATATATTAATACTGTGTGAGCAGAAAGCATAGTAACTATTAGAATCATGTGACTGCTGCATATACACACTGTTCCACTTTGTGAAGATGAGTAGAGTTAAAATTTCACTTTGTCAGGTGTATGGAGTTAAAACTTTCAAGTCAATGATGAGATTTATAAACCTTTTCTTCATAGCACCTTAGAAAAGAATAGAGAGGTTTGTTGTGAATTTCTTTAGTCTGAACCAGTGGCTGAAACACTTCCCAATGTAGGCTTGTGGGAGACTGATGGGAAGGTGGAAGAGACTTGTATGTAAAGGAGTTTGACAGCAATGGCATGGGAACAAACTTCCAAAATTAAATGACCCCCAGAATTCCAGATTTTCATCTCAATGTCAAGTTGCTCTCTTGTCTAGTTTTTTTTTAATTACTTTTTTATAAAGACTATGACCCTCCATTCAAAGAACTCAAAGGTTGAGGCAGAATCTCATCTGCCCATACTCCAGCTGATTGAGGATGCTTGGGATTAGTTTTCCTTTGGAATTGTGTTGCTGGCAAAGTGGGTCACATCTGTAACTTAAATTTTGCAGTTTCATATCACTGATCATAGTTCTTTGACTTGGATTACAAGACCTTGCCTACAACTGTCTGCAGCACTGCTTGTGTTACAAAAACTCTTAGAAGGAAAGTTGAATTGCCATCAGTTGAACGTCTGGCACGCTCTCTTGCAAATTTGTATTAAGGTGATTCTGTGTGGGGGGAAAAAAGTCGTGGGCTTGACAGATGCATGAAAGCTAAAACTTGTTTTCTAAGATTACAGAGCGAAAAAAATCATTGTTCCTCACATTACAGCTATGAAAGTAAGAATTTGCCACATAATTTAGTAGGGCAGTTGCTTTACTGAAATTAGTTTGAAGCCATGCTATTGCTTGGGAATCTTGAGGTGATAATAAAACTAGTGACCAAAGAATGAGAACTTCTATATAGCATTTTATGATAAACTTGAACAAAAAAGTCTGAGGGTGACCTTGCACTCAACTTGTGCTGCTGCTCTTTCTGTATGATTGTGTAAGCCCATAACAAAGCTCCCAAATGCTTCTGTTGCAGAAGAGTTAGGCTGATAATAAATACAAGATGTAGGTTAATGTGGAACAACCTCTTAAACATCCTTTAATATAGTGTTCTGTATCTTCTTGTAGGCTGTCCCAAAGCCCTTCCACTCAATCATGGGATGATGTAGTGCTGCATTAGCAGCTGGTGACTCCCACAGCACGAGCAGTTCTGACTCTTTCATGTTGTTTCCCTGTCTCTGCCGAAACCACCTCTTTGTGCTGTGAGTGATTCAAGAGCCGATTAATTCATGTTTGCAATGCACTTGAAAGATTATCAAAGGGAAAGTGTGACAGAAGAAACAACTTTATTTTTATTCCAGACTGCTGGCAGAGCTTCTGAGGCAGCAGTGTGCCGAAGCCTTGGTGCTGTTTGTTTTAAGCACAGCACTGGAGATGCCATCCTGCGTGTGCGCCCAGTGCCTGCCCAGTGCTTCCACACAGCTCTGCCCCTGCAGAGCAGCCCCATCCCTGCTCCCTGATGGGAACAGACACAGCAGCAAACACCTCACTCACAACAATGCTGGTTTGATTTCTTTTGGCTGCTGCAAACAGCTAAGAAGTTCAATCGACCTTTTTATTTCAGTCGTGGCCTTGAGGAGTGTTCAGAGGAGAAGGAACTGTTGCAGTTGGTGACCTCTGTGCTTATAGATCTGAAATGGCAATTTGTCTCAGTCTTGTGATGGAAATACAGCTTATCTTTAAATCAATATTCAACATCTAACTAAAGACTGCACTGATGGTCTATCCACTATATATCTTGGGAAGCTGGAGAACAACTCACTTGAGCTGTGATCCCATTTCCAGTCAGGCATTTCTACTTTGAAAGTCTAGCCTGCAGATCTTGTTAAGATTACAAAATAGGGTCTTGCACCCAAGCACAGCAGAGTTCAGGGGAGTATTTCTATTGAGTTTGACAAGCATGAAATCAGACCTGTTCAGAACATGACAAATCACACTTGTAAATCTTTGTAGATCAGTATCAATCATTCCTTATTTCTTGTGAATGTCTCCTCATTATTTCCATTGTCAAAACTTGAAGCTTTTCATTTTCAGCTCTCTTCTCTTGAGTTGTATCTTGACAAAACATGTAATTTCATTAAACCCATGTCATCTTCCTATTTCAGATAGTGAAAATAAAACCAGAGGGAGCTGAATGTTTTGCAACATTCAGTGTGTAGTGTCAGGATGAAAGATCCCTGTAAACTCTGCTTACAAACAGAAGTACAACATTCAAAAAAACCCACAGTAAATTCTCAGTATGATAGATCTCAACACTTGAGACTTGTGGGATAAAAGATGTATGTATTCTGAGGAATGATTTATCTTAAAACCCCAAAGCTGTAGATGATCTGTAAGTGCCACTAATGCATTTGAAAGCCACAATTGTACCGATTATATCTAAAGCAAATTCTTGTTACTCTCCAGTGACATCTGTTACCTGTTTTGAAGCTGTCATGTGAAAGCACGTAAGTACAGCAGGCAGGTTCTCCCTTTCAGGTGGAACTGAACGTAAGAGACTTCTCAGTGTTCATGTGTCAGCTGAGAAGTGGTTCTGTTGGGATGGGCTGGGCAGATACATCTCCAGCTCCAGAGAGGCACAGTCTGAAGTGTTGTTCCCACATGTTTACTGAGTGTAAGCCAAAATTATCATTCAGAAATAACAGGAATTCCTCAGTTTTATGGGCTAATGACTTGTTTCATCATCCCTCTTCACCTCTTAGAAATTCAGACCTGTTTCATTACTTCTGCATGGAGAGTGTATGGCCTGGCAGACTCCAGGGTGACCCCAATCCTTAGGGATACCCTGGTTGAGAAATATTGCCAGGGATTTGGCTGGGGCTGTCCTGGCCCACCGGAGCGAGGGTGAGGCCAATTTCATTACTGTGATGTTGTTTCATAGTTTACTGCACTAATTCCTGCTGATCTATTGTAGTGGGCTGAGCTGAAGAGATTATTTTAAATTTCAAATCTGTCTTTACACTTGCCTTGTCCAAACTGAGTTGGAAGCGATCACGCTGTCCTTCAGTGCCTGTCAATAACCCCAGATAGCTCCGTGTCTGCAGCTTAATTCTCTCCTTTCAAATATGTGTTGGGTCCACAGCTGCTGTGAGTGGCAATAGCTGTTTATTTACAACACCTTCTCATTCTACTTCCCAAATTACAATATTGCAGAATAGAGTGGAAACCAAACCAAAAATAGAGCAACTCGTAACAGGCATCCTTCTAGGTAACTCTGTTTTAAAGTAAATTTTTAAGAACACCAAACATCTGAGGGAAAGGTGTGGAAGGCTCTTAGGCTTGAGAATATAAACAAAATTAAGTGTGTGTTGGAGGTTTATTTTTGTGGGGAAGGAAGGTAAATACTTGAGCTTTCATAGCTCAGCACATAAAAATGTCTAGCACATAGCCTCTACCTCTTCAGAAATTCAAAACTAATTACATCTTAATTTGCATATCAAAGCAAATTACAACCTAATGAAACATTTGCCTGCCAAACATTTCTTTATCTTAATGAAAAGAAAAAGAATACCTATTATAGCCTGATTAAAATGTCTTTGTACTTGTCCAACAGGTTACACTCTGTATATATGAAAAAAATGTTTCACCATCTTACTGGCATTGGGAACAAAACAGATTCTAATTTACAGCGTAAATTTTATTGTTTGTATCCATAGATAAAATTACTGATGGAGGAGAATGCTTTGGATTTACATTGGAAGGAGAAGAGAGAGAGAAGCAGTTTAAAGAGATATTAATTGTGCTATTTGGAGTCTTCTATTTTAACAAAATGCTTAGAATTCAAGAAATTTGTGCTCTTAATTCACATATTACTGCAAACATACCATGATTATTTTCCCCTAACAATATTCATCCTGTGAAACTTGAGAGAACTCAGACATAAAATGAACTAATACTAAAAGCTAACCCTGTAGGGAAAAATTTAACCTGTGCTACAACAAATTTATGTAATACACAAAGGTTACTGTAACTTTGTCTACAAATACAGTGTCATAAATCTGTTTTACTGTGAGTGCATCTACTGGGGGGGAATATGTTTTATTTACTTAATTTAAAAGTCTACATACAGTAGCTGTTTTGGATTATTCTCACTACTCTTTAGTAATTAACCCAAAGCCAAAATAAATTTGCCGAACAGAACTGTTCTTAATACAAATGTTAAATCACTTTCCCCCAGTGTAATTGTACCTGAATAGATGCAAGTGTAACATGAGCCATAAAAGGAGATAAAGCAGCAACATAATGTACAATTTCCTACTGCATAATGGTAACTCTGAATAACACATGCTCCAGGAAGAAAAGTAATTTAAACTGTATTACAACAAATGTCATATTTTAAAATGGAAACCATCCATCATGTGTTGAGAGGAAGTGTTGGCGAAATACAATAATTCTAAGGAATGTACTTAAAAATTCTTTTAGGAGTCTATTAAAAATAAATTGATGGACTTAATTTTGGGACATAGTAATAGATTGTAAGTGACAGATACATGCATGTCCCCTCCTCAGTGTGTGTAAAGCTAAGAACTGCAAACTTGGTGGGACAGCATTTGTGTGAAATAAACAAAAGTCTATACAAGGTAAAATTTGTGTTATAGGAAATAAGTGCATATGTAAATAATTCTGGTAAAAATGCCTAATATTCAGATTTCTACCCCCGTGGGTGTTAGATTTATAGCCGAACAGTAAGTTTTAACACTGAAAGCCAAAGCATGGAAAGTGGCAGTAGAAAACAAGTGTATCTAGGCTTAGAAGTGTTCTTCTAAACATGGAAAGTGTGCTTATTAAATGCTTTTTAACTCATAGATAATTCAAAAGTGGATATGTATATTTTATGGCTTTAAACGAAGACTTCCTGAAGAGTAGGAAACCCCTCATTTTGTAGTGCCTTTTTTTATACCAAACTGAGATTTCAGAGGAAGGGTGCCTGGCATCCTGCTGACAGGAGCCTGTGGCGTTGTGAGGTGTGTTTTGGAGGTCTGCAGTGTGCACTGGGGGGATCTCTCTGTGGGGACATTGAAACATGAGGGAATAAAGGATCTTCCTTTATGGAAATGTTGTTTCTCTACTGAAGGGCCCTTTGGTTTCCTACTGCAATTCTTTGACCTAGTTGAAGATGCGCAGAGACCTCTGCAGCTTGTGGGAGGGGGAATGGTGGCATCCTGGAGTTTGCAGGAGTTTGTCTTCCCTTCATCTGTAGATATGTTGGAATATAAAAATGTGGGAAATTCCATGTACCGTGTGCCTCACTCCCTTTGTATATGTTGTAATATGGCAAGTGGCGTTTTCACCAGCTCGCTTTGACTGTTGTAAAGAGTCTTTGCTCCCTTATGCCGTGTCTATATGGATATCTGGGATGTAGCCTGTAACCTGGAACTAAGATTTGTGTATTTAAAATCAAGTCTTGAGTCAGTCTCTGTTGGCTCCCATCAACATTTTGCCCTGAACTTCAGTGATTTTGATTTCTGCTGTTTTTCTGGAAGCTGTTTCCTACTTTGTTACACTGCTTGAGATATTTTTAATAGGCACTTTGTAATACTGCTTAAGAAATATTTGCTATAGCCAGTTTGAGTCCATTCAAACAGTTGGAAAGACTGGGGAGCAGGGGAAGGTTCTAAAGACTCAGTATTTGGAAGATGGAGGGGGCGTGTACAAAGTGTGATTCCTGCTCTTGTACTCTTATTAACAAAGAGCATTTTTAAAATCAGTGTGAAGCTCTGCAGAACTTTGTTTTGGTCCAGAGAAGAATGTAAAGAGAAAGTATTTGACCTTTAAACTGTCAGCAATGTTGTGGCAGGCAGAATGCAGGCTGTGTAAGATTTCAGTGGGGCATGAAATATTTCTTTAGTCTCTAATCCGTGAAAAGACAAATTGGAATCTACTGTCCCTCAAAGTGTGTGGATTAAAAACCAGACCTTGGTAAGTGCAGACTTTTTGTTCTTGAAAGGTAGAAGGTGACAGAAGAGGGTTTTGTCTTTGGGCTTGACATGCGCCACAAGGAATTTAACAAGTTTCCTGACCTGCAGCTCAATTATTTTTGTTACAAAAGCTGGACAGTGTAGCTACAGCCTTCAGAGATACGCACCCAGCCCTTTTATGGGCTGAAACTTGCTGTGTCCTTACTGGGCCTTGGCTTTACCAAACAGTGGAGATTATTTGTTGTAATGGTTATTAGCAACCCCAATGAAATGCATCCATGTGCCATGACTCAGTAGGAAAAAACTTGTGTCTAAAACAAGGCTGAAAAAAACCCCTTGAGAAATAAGAGACAGGAATAAATCACAGTTTGGATGAGATGATTGCAAGAGTATAGAACTTCATTTTTCCTGTGTGAAGTTTTGAAGAAAGAACAGGTTTTGATTAGAATTAAATCCTCTGTCTCTGGCTGACTATCCTATATTTTTTGGCAGATGACTGCCAGAGTCTGAAACTTTGTTCTTCAGCTACCTGTGTGTAATACATAAGGGACAAAGAGAGAATTATGTCCCACATGAGAACCAGACTATATAGCTCTAAAGTGATTAATTGAAAATTCATACACCTTGTGATATCTTTACACATACTAACATCTGTCTATTTGTTTATAGAGTGTAGAAAAGAAGTGTAAAATGTTGCTTATTGTGGTATTGAGGAAATCCAAGTTTCATCCTTCTTTCCTTAATGTGGAGATAATTTGTACTAGTAGGTGTGAATTAGCAATTACAGCCCTCACACCTGACCTCCCAGGCTTAAGAATTAACATCTGTTATCTGCCTCTGTTCTGGGGGAGGGTGTGTGCAGAAGGGAGGGCAGCTTTGCTGTCATAATTAGTGGTGAGCAGCATTAATGTAATGAGGATGATTTAGGTGAGCTGTACTCAGGTGAGAGGTGAGACCAGGTCTGTGGAGACAGTCCTGGCATCACTTGCCACAAACTGAAGAGCTTTGTTTTGGGAATAGTCCCTTTTGAGGTTGTGTTGACAGCCTGGGTTTATTTGGCCTGTTGCTTGTGACAGCAGTGAAATGTCTCGTCTGATCAGACCTCCTCTGTCAGTCTCAGCAGGCCATGGACATGTCCCTGGTTTGCTTTCTTCATTCTCTTCTAAGCAAAGTGTCAAACTTTCTGTCCGGCTGCCATGAAGTATTATGAGAATAAACTCTTAAATTGAGAAGACTCCCAGATTGTGCAGTGATTTAGTCTGTGTGGAAAAAGAAAGATCAGAATAGATGATGCACATCATTTCAGATGTTATTAACAACATATTATGGAGACAGATGCTCTGGTTGGAACTAACATTAGAATGTGACACTTTTTCCAGCATTGTTTCTTGCCCTACCTGTACTGATATTTGAAATGCATTTTTCTGAATAAATTCAATCCCATTTATTGGAAAGTAATTTATTTTTGCTTATGAGGTAAAAGTAAGCAAGCTTGATCTCAAATGTAGGAATGGAATCTAAAAATACATATGAAAACTCCAGAGCTTGAATTTTGGGAGTGAAGATAAATTTTCATCTTACGAAGCAAAGTAGCTGGGGATGATAATATCTACATGGAGAACTGCATACCCAGGAAATTCAGTATTCACTCCTCCAGTGTGCTCAAAATGAGTGTTTAATGCTGCATCAGGAGGTATTTTTTAAGAACAAAAAGGCCTTTGTACACAGGGCTCTGAGTGTGATGCACAGCAGAGGTGCAGCACGTGGAGATGGATAAGAACATCCACTCCCCACGTGTGACGTGAGTCTGCTTTGCGGAAACTGCCTCTGCTGCCGTTGTCTTTCTGCTGTGACAACAGGGGGGAAAATCTTCCCTCTGGACTCCCGAGGCTGAGGATCTCCTTATGCTGATGGCTTTTCTCTCTATTTGTCTTTCGGTGTAAACAGGAAGGCTCCCTTTTCTCTAAGCAGGAGAGATGACTATTTAATGAAAAAGAAACTGTGACTTTATTGATGATAGAATGATGTAATCTTCAGGGTGCCTCTGTCCAGTTGTACTTTTATATTCAAGAAAACAGTCCTCCTCAGCCTCAGCATGGCAGAAATGATTGCAAGATTATCTGTGGAGAATGAAAACTGGGGGCAGGTTTGCAGAGCTGTTGAGATGCTTGACAAGTAGTGGTTTTAAACAAGCCACACCAAATAAAGCAATTTATCTTTCATGTGCAAATACTCGGAATGTGGCTACTTGGGTGTTTGTACAATTCATTTTGGATGTATTAATGGAATACAGGAATGTTTTATAGCACATAATGGAAGAATACTGAAGATTATTATGTTGTGGTAACTATTTCAAATCTGTCTTTAGGTAACTGTGGTCTCTTTAGACTAGCTTGTGTGCAACATGGCAAAAACCATACTTGTGTATTCTGTTCTCAGGTATTTTTATGACTTAGTCACAGATGACTTGACAAACAGCAGTTTTGTTATTTATTATGTGCCGTTCCTGGAGGGAAGAATCACCTCTAAACCCAGTTTCTTCAATCTTGCATGACTTCAAGGTGGCCCCTGGCTTTTTCTTTAAGAAATAATCACTGGAGTATATTTAACTAATTTAGAATACTGATCAGTAGTCGTCCACTTATTTCTTTACAATTGATAATTGAATAATTGGCAACTGGAGTAATTTCTTGAGTTTTAAGTTAACCAATGAAACAGCGTTACCTCCATTGTAAAGAGTAGGTAATGTACGATTTTTATTTTTTTATTTTAAATTCCTTCTGGCTACTTCTGTTAATCTGTGCACCAAACCTTTTGGAATTCCAATAGTTCCTGTTCCAGCTAGTTTTCCTAGATGAAGTGAAGCCTTACGCCTTGTTACTGGGGGTCTCAAGGGTGCTTTAGCTCCTCGGGTCTGCTCATCCCTGGCACAGCCTCCAAGTGCTAATCTTGAGCAGCCTCCATGTCTTCCTCTCAAGTTGCAAACTAAGTAGGAGATCCAGCTCTGCCTGTTCAGTCTTCAGCATAATTGAGGTCCTTCAAACCAGGACAAAGCAGAGTAACTGCACTTCTGTGGAATTTCTGCGTCATTGTTTGACCTTTAGTAGTTGCTTTACTTGGAGACAGTAGATGAAATTTCACAGAACTACAAAGAAACAAATGCTTATTTTCATCATCAGTGAATATTTGGCATCCAGGATGTCTGCAGGTGGTGTGTGCTAGAGGTAACTGCTGCCTGCCATGACAAGGGATTTGCTCTGCAGTTCTGGCCAGGTTGCATTTCTCTGTGTTCCCTGCATACATAAAGTTGGGAGAAGCTTCCTCAGTCCCAAATTCAGGATACTTCTGCTGTTCCAAGTGTCAGCTGAAAGGACCTCAAGTACTCTGACTGATTAGGAAGGACTGAAAACCAGTGCAAAGTGCTTTGTTTATCAAAGGAGTCTTTTTTTGCTCATATTTGCATCCACATGACTATAAAATGTCATAATTCAAGTGGCAATTAAGGCAGCATGTGCAAATTGGGTGATTCTGCATGCAGCTGGCCAGTTGTGCATGCACAATTACCCAAATTACAACTGCAATCACAAATAATGCTTATAAATGCTCCTCAGCAGTGTAAAAATTGTCTCTATTTTTCACAGTGAGCTTTCTGGATGAAGCCGCAATAAACTTGAGGTTGTGGATTTTTTTTGTCGTGGTCAGGAAGTTATTTGGTAGTGAAGGTGTCATTTAAAATTGTAAGTTATTGGTGTCTTGTGTGTTTCTGAACAGGCTGAGATAGTTATAGATCAGAGCTTTCCTTTTCTGGGGTTGTGTGTTCCTTCCTGTGTTATCAGCACTCCATCAACATTTCAATGAAATGGATAAGGTGGCATATGTATTGAACAAGTGAGTTATCTGCTGAATTAATCTTTAGCCTGTTCCCTACTGATTCTAGATAGTTATGCCTGTCATTTTATTTACCTTCTTGAGCTGGGAAAGAGCATACTCTAAATGGGAGTATCATGTGTGTCTTGTTGAATGGCTGCCTCAGAGAATCTGAGCTTGAGCTGAGGACTGAAGCTGAACAAGGCTCTGGAATGGGGCTTTTACAACAACTGCAGTATTAAAAAAATGTATTTCCTATATCAACATAACATAACCTTTTTTGCATGTCAATCCTAAAAGTAAAAAAATAACTGTATCCCTCGAATGTTCCAAGCCCGTAATAAAGCACAAGGGCCTTTGGGAGGTGAGATACTCCTTACAGCAGCATGCAAAGGATTCCTGGGGAAGTTGGAGTTTCTCCAAGGTAGGAGAGTGGTCAGAGGGAGCCTTGGGGAGCTGGTGCTTGTGGTAAAAGCATAACTAAGAGCTCAAGAACACTGTCAGGAAGTACTTGGCATAGAAGCAGTTGCTCACCTTGCTCTTCCAACAAAAAATAATTAAGCTTTGTAGTATTGGAGAGGCTGTTTCTGTCTGGTAATGAACTAGCCACAATTCAGCAATTTTCAGTTATGTAGATATGAAATTTATACTAAACTTTAATGTTACAAATTACTCATCTCTAGTTCCTTTATAGGAACACAATGGAAAAATACAAAGAACTGTAATACATAAAAGTGAGTAAGAACCATCTCCTTCTCTTCCATCCAAACTCAATTTCCTGATTGAAATATTTCACAGGGATAAGTAAACACAAAATAATGAATGAGGTGTAAAATTATCCTTTCTAAACAGGCTGATCTTGAGATGAAACCCAAATGCTTGTTGATGGGGAGTGGCTGCAGGCTGGTGATGGGGCTGGTGAGGAGATGGGAGTAGCTGCATTGCAGGGGACTAACCATGAGAGAATAACTGTGGAGGGAGGGTGTCACAGTGAGACCTTAATGCCTACAACTCCTCTCAGTGCCAGTGGAGGGGGAGGAAACAAACATGGAATTTTCACTTTGGGACAGGGCTTCTCAGAATAAACGAACATCTCCTGGGGGAGGCACATCCCAGCTCACAGATGGGCAGCTTCAGAAATTATCAGCTCCAGCATCTCGGCTAAAATTAATTAGCTGAGATGATCATTGCTGTGTGTGCTTGCACAGTCCCCCCTGACTGAGGGGAGAGGATCGCATTGCTAATGAAGATGGAATGCCCTGCAGTTTGCAGCCAGCAGTGCATGCCTTCCTGGGCTGTTCTGGAGTGCTGCTGGAAGCTGAGATCTGGGGCAGAGGCAAAATGTCCCTCAAGGGTACAGCCCTCACTTTGCTGGACACATTTTTATATAGGTCATCCTCACGTTCAGGAAAAGGAAATCAAGCCAACCAAAAACTTATTTTTTTTACAAGTTGTTATAATTGATTCACATTTAGAGAAATTCTCCTTCAGCTCTACCTCAGATGTCAGTTTTAATTCTTCTTCTGTGCCTGGGCATAGTCTGACACAGTTGCTACTTTAAAGCATTTATAATCAAAATGATCCTGACTGAGTACATGATTTATGTTTAAATTAAAAAAAAATTTATGTGGGAGACCAAGGAATGGGAGGATGGAATATCTTGGCTTTGGGGTATGTAAATATCCATAGGGACATTGGCCATCAACTCTTCCCTCCCTCTCAAATTTCTCTTTTTTTGGCACTGCAGCTTTATATATCAACCTTCTTTTACAAACATTTGAATCTCACTTACACAAAGACTCCTTTATCTATGATTATATAATAATGTAATACTATTATATGTTATAGATAATATTATATATGTATTTTAAAGTAATTTGGTCAAATCCAGTGGCTTTAGTGTAAAAAAGAGACAGGACAACAAGTAGCTTTTTGGGAAATTGTGCCCATGGTAAAGTCAGAAATAGGAACCTTAAATGTTATGACTCCGAATGGGGGCGGGGGGAAGGTGGAATGAACATCAGTGAACAAATATGATATCTGAAGAAATTAGCTTGTTCATCAGAAGGCTGATTTGAACCCATCAGCCTGATGTGCACAAGGACAATGTCTATCCCAACCCCAGTTCCTCGAGCAAGAGTAGCTCAGTAGCATTAGATTGATTGCCTCTGAGTGTTATCTGCTGTTCATAAAAGGGAAATTGCTCTTTCTCATTCTTTTTTGGCATCAGATTTAACCTTGTTCTGCCTAAAATATGATTCCTTAATGCATGCAATTTTAAAGTATTTGGGCTAACTCTGAAGTGGCTAAAAATGTATATTGGTGGTAAATGTGATTATAAAAGGTTCTTTAATAGACTCTAAATGACACTTTATGACCCCAGACTGACTCCAGCTCGGGAGTTTGGGGCTGGGACCTGCAGCTCTTACTCCTGACTGTCCTGCAGTGCTACCAGGCCATGATTTGTGAGCCCCTTCAGTGACTCTGCTGCTTCTGATGGGTGCAGAACCCACCCGTTACTTTATCCACCCAGTTAATCAATTCCAGGCTTTTTGGAAGGATGGTGGGACAGGCAGTGGACTGGATCCTGGTCCATGAGCTCACCAGGCTCTACCCTTTCCACAGCTGGGAGTAGCTGATGTAAGAGAAGACCTAGTGCTGCTCCTAAAGCCACTGGTCTGACTCCCAAGTGCTGGCATGGCCACTGCAGACCTTGTCCAGTAATTGGGCAGGTTAAGCAGCAAGAGATGTTATCTCTTATTGGTTTTTCACTTGTAACACAGCTGGATTTCACTTTACAGCAGGTGCCTCTAAGACCAGCACACTCTTCTTTAGTAGGTTCTTCACTTTATAGCAATTTAAACATGGCCTAAAAAAGTAATGTGACTTTATTTCTTCAGCTAGACTTTTTGGGCCATTTTATTGACCTGAGCAATTCCCCCAGTAGAACAGTAATTTTCAAAAGCCACTTTATAGCGCAGTGGTTTGCCAAATTATCACATCTGTAGCAAGACATTTGTCACTGACTAATAATATCAACACAGCCCCATGCCCACCATTTTTCCACCCTTCCACCTTAAATGGGCTGGTTCCTGTGCAGATGGGAACTCGTCCTTACTCTCCTGAGCCTCCAGATCTGTGCAGTGGCTGATTCTTCTGCAAGTTGTCTGGGTGCAAATCCCCGAGCAAGTTTTTATGGTGGCAAAATGCTCCCTGTGTATTGTAGGTATATAAGGCCTAGGCAGTAAGTTTGCCCCGTATTTTTTGGCTAAATCAGCATGACTATCATGGAAAAAGGAGTATACTGTAGGTTTATAGGGAGTTGCTTTCCACTGTATGAAGCAGCACATTTAACAAGCACAGGTGAGAGTCCAGTGCCCTGAATTAATCAGAGGTGAACATCAACCTCTCTGTGCCAGTGCAGAAAATAAAGGTTCCCTCTAGATGTCAATAAATAAATGATGTTAGTGGAACTATTATGTTTCTGTAGTTTTGGCTAACTGTTGCAAATACAATTTCAAAGATAATTTCAGAGAGCTTATTGGATTTGCTCCTGAAGCAGTGTGTCATTGCAGAGACAAAACAAAAATCCCAACAACATTAGAGCTCCTTTAATTGCCACTTAATGTGTGGTGTTACCAAAAGTTGAAACATGATGAGAATGAGAACAGGTTCTTTTAAAATAGTATCTTTTTTGAATGATTCTTGTATTCACACAAAAATGTAACTAGCTCTTGATATAATCCTGTTAGGAGTCAAGTGACCAGGCAGTTCATAACAAACACTTTTGTTCTCTTTGGTTCTTCTCCACTTCCAGTGTTTATTTGGCTTCTGAAGTGACCTCAGGCTTACTTAGGTTTGAAATTACCTTGGAGTCTGCAAATTGGAGTACTGTGAGCTAGAAAAATCAGAAATACTTTGGTATAAATGTCTAAATAATATTAATGGTATGCAAATGAGTTTATGCAAAAACCACAGACAGATGGTTTCTTTTCACCTGTGCCATTGAGCAAGGAAATGTGATGGGAAAGAATGCTTTTGAAATGCTCTTTAGACTGCAGCAGCTCCAAGAACAGTTTAGGCAATGTCTGAGCTGTCACAGGTGTGGGAACATTGGTGGAGTTAATGACCCCTGGGTCCATGGAGAAATAGCAGGCGCAATAAATCTGCGTCCTGCTTTCCTCTTCAGCCCATTTAAATTGCATCTTTTTGTTTAATTTTTATTTTTTCTTAATGAAAAACTACTTAAAGGTTCTGAACTTTTACAGAGTTGCAGAGGGTGCCAAGAGGGAACAGTCTTGGCTGTGACCCTGTCGTTGTTCTGCCCCTGTCCCCTTCACACCCACACCTCATTTGCTTGGGAAGGGTTTGAGGGTGGGATTTGACCCTTTATAAGGATGTGTATGAAGATAAGTACAGGCCATAAGTTTATTTGGTGTTAGAGTGGCCTTGAGTGAAGGCTCTTTCTTGAATAACTACAAATATTAATTTTTTTGCTGTTTAATTAACCAGAGTGATACCAAAGTGCTTGTGCTGTTTCTTATTCCTGATACAGCTTCAAAGGTATTCCATAACCTTTTTAATATCTCCTAATTTGATTCAGAATATAATTAGACTTCTATATAGTTGAATCTCATTTTTTACTCCTGATAATTATTGAAATGCATAATTCAGTGTGTATATTCTGTACTAAATATCAGGATTCTCTAGTGTTTATGTATTTCTATATTGCTTTGATTTCTTTTATCACTTCAGTACAGCTACTAATATGTCATTTTTCATCAAGACCATACAGACACACACACACTGTGTGCCCTCCCCTGTTCTGTTGGTTAGGAGTTGACTTTTTTCTTATTGAAAATGGTTATATTTCCTGACCAGTAAATGCGTGCTTTCAATCTTACCAAATCAATTACTTACAGCTGCAAAGTGACCTATTTAGTGTTAATTCAGACTCTAAGGGAAGGCTTTTATTTTGCTTTTCATAGCATAAGTAACTTGGGATTCCTATAGAAGATGAAGAACTTAAAGTAATGAAAATATTTTGGTGAAAATATTCTCTTCCCCTTTGAAACCAGCCTGAGAAATGAGGAATGGTTTCCACTACTAATGTGGAATGTTGGCTTCATTGCCTCCTGTTGCAACTTCAGCATTATTTTAATGTGGAGGGGAAAGGTTTTCATTTACTGTTTCTGAGTGCCAGTACACAAATCAAGGGGTTAGACAAGCCTGGAGAAAAGCACATCTAATTCTGGAGACAAACAGGGATGCTGCAGGTGCTGAGCAGTGCTGTGTAGGCACTTTATGATGTCATCTGACATCACTTCTGTGTTGCCACTGAAATGCCAGGCTGTACGTTCAGACAGATAAAACCATTTGTTCATGTGAAAGTAGCTTGGCTCAGCCTTTCAGCGATGCTGACAGTGAACTGTTCAGTTTTCAATTAAGTGGAATTATGCCCAGTTACAGAATTGCTTGGAGAAGTTTTTAAATGAACTCTTTAGCAATCAGCAGTGCAAGAAAAATGTCCCCTGTTCCTTATGCTCTGGAGAAGCAGAAAGATATTAGATTGGCAGAGCCTCTTCTACCCAAACACACATTAATTCTGGTTTTCCTACATCTTTGCCTATTTATTTACATCTGTTCTTTTAGGCAGGTCACCTGTGCGTAATTGGCTGCTGGATGTAAATCTTGTTCTGTAACCCCAGGACTGAAGTTTTTTCGGTCCTTTGGCCTTCTGTTTTACCTCCTGCCTCTTCAGCACCCCCGAGACCTTTGGCCCTTTGTCATTCCAGTGGGAACAAACTGAGGGAGATGAGTCTCTGCTGCTGTGGCCTCCCTGCCTTCTGGTGTGACAGGAATGAGCTGTTGCCTCTGCCTGCCCTGAATCTCCCTGTGTCTGAACAATCTTCATGGATCTTGACCTTCACAGGAAAAAACCCCTCAAAACTCTAATTCTCTCCATCTGCTCTGCTGCTTCCCCTTTCCCAGTTCCAATGTTCCCTTTGGATTTGTCAGGGTTCCCTTTTCCCATGTGAAATGGGATGTCCTCAGATTGAAACCTCCCAGTGAGACCTGAGCCTGAACAGCAGTTTGTTTGTTTGTATAAATTGTGAATAAACACACAAAAATCTGTCTGGGACCAACGTTTTCCCAAGTCTGATCAATTCTGATTTTAAATGCCACTCACCAAGTGCAACTCTAATTCTGTTGTAGGTGAATGGGAATTATTTCCATAGTATCTGCTACTGTGTGGCATGAAGTTGATTCTCTTGCATAGAACTACAACATTGGAAACTTATCTGATATTTCAAGCAAAAAAACCCTCTCCTGTATCTTTGCAGATGTGATTCCAGAGCAGTGATGTTTAAAGTCACAGGTCACAGTGTGACTGGGTGCAGATGCCTCCTGTGAGTGTTGCAGGAGGAATGGTGGCTTTTAGCCTTTGAGTAGACTGGAAGTATGCACTATTTATTTTAAGCAAGCCTCCATCCTTTCAAGATGAGTCACTGGCATTTCTGCCCGGCCCCAGCACACTGGCAGAATTAGTTGCATTGTCTTGAATGGAAAGGAAAACATTTTCAGATTTAAAGGATAAATGGTTTTGTGCGGCAGTAATCAGTTGTTGCAAACATTATTCTAAGTCAGACTGATTAATGATTACATACTGATGGGTTCTATTTGGACACAAATGTGGATGTTATGATTTTGGCAGCAAGCAAAGACCATGTGTTTTGACTGCTTGGTTTGGTTCAGAAATCGATGTTCCCCCTTGATCAGTTCCTATAAAGAGCTGACTTTGCTTTCTAAGTGCTTGAACAACAGATGCAAAGCAATTTTTTATGGTCCAGATATGAAAGACGATGAGAATTGAGATTTATATCCATAGGAGAGGAGGTCTCTTTAGACTACTGACAGTTTTGTAGGGGGCTGTGAATCTTGGAGATATTTGTGCTGTTGTACCTGAATATTCTTCTCTTGAATGAGCTTATCCAGACTCCAGTAAAAGAGTTGGAAGAAGTATTTATATGTAGTGTGGACATTGCAGGGTGGCAAACTCATTTTCTATTCTCATGCAATTCAGGTGGAGTCCCCTGAGGGCTGAGAAGTTGATGAAGCAAAAACTAAATGTAAAACAACCTTCTGAACATCATTACTGCTAAGCAGGAAAGTTTTCTGTTCTGGTTCATGAGTTAGAATGATGCGTGTTTGTAAATCCAGCAGAATGAAGTGTAAGTGTTCTGGGGCTAATGGCTTGATTTTCATTTCTTTTCTTTTTCTTTTTTTTTTTTTTTTAAACTTTTGATATTTCTTTGTTCCAGACCTGGGGTCATAGAAGAGATTGGGTTTTACTTACTTTTGTGCATCTTAATGCAATTTAATGTTTTCAGTGGTATCTTCTTCCTCCTGTTGACCAGATGTATCACAGCAGACTAGCATCCAAAATTGGTTATAGATTGATTTCCTTTGCATCTCTTGAAGAATTCTGATTGATTCTGAGGAATATGGGCAACAGTAAATCATCTGTTTCTCAACCAAAACAGACTTGCATCTCCCATGTACTTACACTTCAGATATTAACGAACGCTCCCATTCCACCAGCTTTCCAGCAGTGATATTTATCTTGCCTATATTGCTGTTGGAAATAAAGCATATAAGAAACTAGTTGAGTTTCATTATGACTGCTTTCAGTAAATAAGGAAGGATAAAAATATATACCTTTTTAAAAGCAGTTGTCACTTTTGTGGCTTCAATAAAATCCAAGGAGTCAGATTTCCCTGAATAAAAGAATGTGGCTTTTATCAATTACAGGAGCAGTTGGGTCAGACTCATTATATTCATACATATAGAAAGACAACCAGATTTTCATAAATGCCTCTTCTTTGGGTGCTTCATTACGTGCATCTCATCTTATTTTAGTCTTTGGCTATCTATGTCTGTATCTGACCCAGTTTTCCTGGCTATTTTAATAATCAATGAAGAAGATTAGGTGTTTTTTGGACTCTGATCTTTACCTTTTATATAATCTTAAAATAGGTCTGAGTATTCACATTCAAGAAACATCTCGCTTTCCAAGGATCAGAAGACTAACAATGTGTAAATCATATTTTGGATGTGAATTTTTGGACAACTTCAGGATCATGGAATATGAAACAGATGTTTGTTAGTTCAATGCTGTTATTCAGCACCCCTTGGAAACCAGTGGTGCTTTCCAGGCATTATCCCCATGGTTTCATATTGAACCTCTGCAGTTTTACCACACTGCTTTATCTGTACAGGTGAGTCTTTAATCAGCGTGCAAGACTGATCTCCATTTCAGGAACACAGCTTGGATATCAAAGCTACACCAAACCAAAGACCACCTTGATAAAGTTCAGGCTTTATTTCCATGAAAAACTTTGTTTCTGAAGGTAGCAGATCATTTCTTTGGGGAGTCAGCTCTTGGATGCTCCCACTTCAGTCTTTATCTGTTGGGTGTAGAAGTTTATGTATCAGAGATTATGAATTTTCGCTAGCAGTTTTTTCTGTGTTGATTCGAGAAAAAAGCTTTCTTCAACCCTCCTTGAAGGAAAAATTAAATACTGTAACTAGAAGACTCATTTGGTTTTCACAGGTGACTGCTGACTGTGCCTATCTTGGTAGAGTTCTTTTTCAGTCTATTTTATTCTTCTTTAGACATATTGCAGTTAAATTCTCTAATGAACTATTCAGCTGTGTATGAGAGCACAGCTGTTAATCCAGAATTTTTTAGTAATTAATCAGGAGTATTTCTGTTCCATATACGTGCCTGTAAGGTGTAGCCAGCTCCATGAATCAAAGTGACCTGTACAAATGTGCTCTTCAGTGTTCGAAAGTGTGGGCAAAACCACCACTCACCTTGTACACACAGAGGATTTCACCTTCAAAAGCAATCTCTGAATGGGCTTTTTAAACACCTTTTCTGAGAAAATTAGATGGTATGTGTTTGAAACAATCTACCCCTCAATGTAAGTCAAAGTTAAGCCTACCTGCATTAACAAATGCATTTCTTTTTCCCTCTTTCTATTCCACTCTCCTTTTTTTCCCTTCTTTTTAACATACACCATTATCTACTACACCAGGGAGTAAAAATAAGTTAAGTGAAAGGAAATCATAGTTAAAATCAAAACTCAAGAATTAGCTTTCACTTTGGGGGGGAAATTATTGAGCACAATGCAAAATACATTTTAGTGAACAAAATAATGAGAGACTTACTTATGAAAAATACAATCATTTTAGAAAACCTTGTATACAGTGAGTAATAATCGGTTCTCCGTAATATTAACCAGAAGGAGCACTTAAATTTTTTGACATCCCTTATCGTGGAGCCTGGGGAGTGCTGCAGAACATTTGCATTAAATTACTCCTCATTTTCCCAGCCCTGTCTGCCCCTTCCATAAGTTTTGCTGCCAGTATTTGTGAATTTGGCAGTAGCCTACAGATTTCATAGCTAATATTGTTGTCTCCTGCCAGGAGTATCAGGGTGAGGAGCATTAGATGCTGCATGACAATTAAGGGTTGAGGGAAGTCGTGCTGATTTTCAGATGTGGCGCCCAGGTGTCATCGTTTGTATCTGATTCCTGAGAAGATGCTCATGTGCATCCCTTCTGCTGTCCTGTGTTCCTGCTGAAGCTCAGGGGAGCTCTTCCACGATGGAGGTGAGCCTGCAATGCCTGCAGTGGCAGGAGGGATGGGGCAGTCCTGCCTCTCTAAGGTGTGTGAGTGCATCGTGCTGCCTTTCCTTGGGTTGCCCTGCAGGGAAGGCTGCCTGACTTGCTGCTGTGGCCTCGGATTCCCTGCCCGGGTGCCACAGTTTGGGCTCCTGCCTTAGGAGTGACAAGTGGGCTCTTTCAAAGTTCCTTCTTGGCCTAATTCTGCTCTCCTTTAGTGCTTTCCAGTACGACAGAAGCTGTGCCAGTTGAGCTCTGTCAGCAGAACTTCTCTCTCCTGGGGCAGATTCAGGCCTGGAGGGTTTCACTCCATGTATTGCATGTGTTGCCTATTAAAAACAGGCTCACCTGCATCCAGCTTTTTTACCCATGAACCATGAGGAGTAGAAACCAACGCAGTCAGTGTTGGAACCCCTCACAATTTGGGGTGAAAAGCTGTTGTCGTGGAAGTGTAATCCTCTGGCTGCCTCATCCCTGGGAGTGTCCAAGGCCAGGTTGGACGGGGCTTGGAGCAACCTGGGCTGGTGGAAGGTGGCCCTGACCATGGCAGGGGGTGGGATGAGATAATTTTTAAGGTCCCCTTCAACCCAAACCATTCTAAGATTCTAGGAGGATTTATGAGCAGGACTCGTTTTGAGTTGATTATAAAAAATAAAATGCCAGTGTCTTTAGAGAAATGGAGTGGCTGCTTTTGAAAATCAGAAGCAAATATGCCCAAGAACTGTGTAGGAAAATCAAAAAGCAATTCAGGTACAGGTGGGTACTTTTAAAAAGGACCTGTACGGGTTACAACCCAGACTTGTTTTGTTGGCCTTGATGCCACAGGCTGAGGAACCTCCCCCTGCTATTGAATTAACAGAGGAAATGCAGGTTTGTTCTCGGGTTACAGTTACAGGTGACACCTCTAGGAAAAAGGGAAATTAGGAACATCGGAACTGGGATTTCTGAGATGGAAACAAAATTTCAGTTAAGTGAATTGGATTAAGACTGGCTGGAAAGTGGAACTGAAATTCTGAGGGAAAGGAAAACACTTGAGGAAAATGGTTGAATATTTCCCCAGTCAGGATAATTACAGAACTTAAATGCCAAAACAAACAGAAGTCTTTGGGAATTGTCTAAATGCTGTATTTTGTCATTACAGAATTCATGTATTTTGATATTAAATATTAAATACTTTGGCGTTATGTAACTCAGTATTATGCAGGTCAAAACATTAATTTCTTTTGGCATTGCTGAAATCAGGTTTAAGCAGAAATAAATGCCCTTGAACTGTTTTCTTTCTTGGTAAAACTGCCTTTTCTGATAAAAAACTGCTGTGTTGAAATCTAACTGGTCAGCTCTGTGTTTCAGCAAGATTTGTGTATTACTGGCTCTCCTCCAAGCAGTTTCTGCTCCCAGACTTGGATTTCTGTTTTCTGATCTGCAGAGTGGGTAAAAGTCAGTTTTTGGTGTGCTTGTGTTCACACTTTGTGTAAAAAGAAAGATCATCCATTGTGGCCTCTGTTTATTACTTCCTCTGTTGATATAACTTCATGTGGAACAGATTAAAATTGTTAAAATGAAGATTATCCTCGTTAAAATACCCAATATGGTTTCTTTTGAGTTGTTGGAGGCCACCTGAAGCCCCACACTAAGGAAATGCTCTCTGGCCTGGGGTAGGTGACTCTTTTCCAGGGAGTGGGAAGAAGGTGTTAATATTTTAGCAGCTGCTGGGAGTTCAATGCTCTGTGGAACTGGCTCTGCTCCATATTTAGGGTTTCCATCCTACTTTTACATCCCTTGCTGAAACTAAGTCCTTAAGTAGGCTATTTCAATGAGGAAAAAGGCATCATCTTGCCCTTGGTGCACACAGCTAGTCGTAGAACGAGAAGGAAGAATTACTGAGGGAGAGTTTTTGGCCTTTGCTCTGTGGTAGTTTGGACCTGGGTGATCATTGTGTTTCTTTTTGCCTTGAAGTCTGTGTGTCACCTTAGGAACTGGAGAACTGTAAGATTTGTAATAGCTTCTTTGGAGAAAGTCCCAGTGATGGTATCACTGTAGTGTTACAAGGGATCCAAAGCAGTCTTGGAAGCCACAAGCTTTCTGTGTCACAGAGGACTTGAGTCTATTGAAGAGCCCCCTATGTAGCAATTTCAGGCGAGGGAAATTAAAAATGCAGTGTGAAGCTTGGGTTTTCAGCTGTAACGCTCCTGTGGTTTGCCACGGAGTTCACAAAAGCAACAGGACGTCTAAGCACGCCTTCTCCTGCTGAATCTGTCATTTATCACAGCCCTTCAAGGAGTTCCTCTCAGCAGAACCCAATTCCCACCTAGCTATTGTGTGTCCTTATTGTGCTCATGAATCCAACGCAGAGGAACGCTGCTGGATGGGATTCTCTTCTGAAAGGCTGGGAAAGCTGCCTCGGGAGGGAAGTTACCAGGCTGATGAATTTTTTTCATCCACACTTGCTGTCTGCTCTTACTAAAGACACAGGCAGTGCAATGGGATGTGCCCAGCATGTGGCCCCGAGATCTCTGCTGGCAAAGGCAGCTCGTCCCCTTGACAAGGGGCTTTTGTTTGCCCCACGGGGAGACTTTGTATTGAAAGGGGCTTGTCAAAGTGAGCTGGGAGAAGGAAACTGCCTTGCTGTGTGCAACAGGAGCAGTCCTGGATCAGTGAACAAACCTGGCTAAAGGGCCTCGGGAAGAAGCCAAGGAGTATAAAAGGAGTGGGTCTCTTTGATGGTGGCTATTTAATGTGTGTGCTCACTGTATGGCATCTCTGGGAGTGGATTTATGGGTAGATGTGCTCCAAATGGAGAAGAAACCCAGTTGCCCAAAGTTACCTTCCTGATGTGGTTGCTGTGTCTATCCAGGGAATATTTTTAAAGCGGTGAAGAAAGGAGTAAGGAAGTTATCATCAAATTGTATTGATACAGAGCATTTTCCTAACAGTGTTGAAGGGACTTAGTAGAGAGGTGGGGTCAATTCAGAAGAAACTGTTTAGAACCAAAGTAAAGAAGGCTCTTGGTGTTTTTTTCCCCTAATTAAACTCTCTAAATGAAAAACTCCTGTATTCTTTATAGAAGTGAAAAATATTGCCTGTGGAGCTGCTAGTAGTTCATTATTCAATTTAATGCAGTCCCCTGTTTCAAAGCCTGTTCTTGCAAATGATTATTCTCCGCTTCTGTCAGCCTGTCCTCACACTTGGGGGACCCTCACTGAGCCAAGTCATTTCAAAGTCAAAAAACCCAGTAACTATGGTGTGGGTTTTTTTAAACACTGACTAGAGTAGCAAACACATCTGGCATCTTTACTTTAGTCCTTAAGTGCCCCAGGTTCTTGTTGGATTGATTACTATCATGGTGCTGGTGCATGGAAATAAGTAGACTTTCTCTCAAAACATGTTTTTAAGGCTTTGAATGCAAACTGAGAGGAATGGGAGAGAAGAGAGCTTAGGAAACTTTTAAGAAGGAAACTTTTGGATGTAAATGTGGTGGCAGTGGGAAGGATTTTTAGGGTTCTTATCTGTGACCTGATCCAAGGAGAGACTTCCAGTAATGTTATTAGACATTAGATCAAGTCAAATATGGCCAGTGGGACTTTGGCATAAATAACCTGAAAAAGAAGATAATTTCAAGGGCTAATATTGCCTGGATCATAGGCATATGTCACTAATGTGCACATTCATTCTAGGCGTAAAAACATCAATTAGAGCACCTACTTCTCATACTTTGTATACACCCTGTCTTTTATGAAATTGTACCAACACTATTAAAACCTGTTCCATGGTGAAATAGGCATTTTGAAGCGTCTATTGTTAATTTAGGGAATAGATAAGTAAAAGAGAAAAAGGAAGGACACAAACCAATGTCACTTAGTCAGTGAAGTTTTCAAAGTCTCAGAGAAAGAACAGGATAATACAATTTATGCTGTAGGTAGGTTCTGACTTGGTGAGGTTAAACATATCAGGAAATACTCATATGAGTATTAAAAATAATATATATTTAGTAGTCTCTTCAGCATATTGTCTATGACCTGTTTTAAGACGGTTTGACTTTTTCTGCTTACATTATTTTTCTGTTGTCTGGTTCTACAATATTTTATCCTTTTCTATTAATTTTTTTTCCTATTTAGAAGGTACCATAAACCCTCATTCTGATTGTGCATTGATGTAAAATTGAGCAGTGTATGTTAGGAATGTACTGCTGTCCCCTGGCAAACACTATGACAGATGTTGGAGTACTTATTACTCTGATTTCATGATCTTACAAATGTGATCTCTTTTTATTATGAGAACATATTTCATTGCTTATCTGACCCAAACTCCATTATAGTTTCTGGACAGATTCCCATTGACTTCTGTAAGTTTTGGAACACTTCTTAAGATCTTTCAATTCAAAAGCAGCTTGTGAGAGTGTAGAAAAGGGAAGATCATGGGGACCTTAGCAGCTTGTTCCATGTATTCCCTAAGAGTGTCTCTCCCTTCCCAGAGTCAAGTCAGAGCCTGCTTTGCTGCTCCTGCCATGCAGAAGTGCTTTCCTGTATTTCTCTGCCTCATTGATTCTCCATCTGTCGTAATCCGAACATCTTTCTGGTGACCTATGTTCACATCTGGTGTAAATATGCTGCTGTTCAAAGTGTTTTTACTCTGTCAGTCACCATTCCTGGGAATGATTTACTGTACCAGGAGCTGGGTGCTCCGGGCTGTACAAGGGGATTTGGCCTCAAGAATTTTGGTGTCTTGGTTGACTGAGCTTGGGAAGCAGGAGGCGATGTGCTGCCAGGAGATATGACTGCTAACCTGTCCCTGTAAATGAGGGGGTCAAGCAAGGAACTGGCGATCAGACAGGCAGAGAAGGCAGCTGTTAGACACATCTCCTCAGAGTTCTGAAGGACCCAAGCCAAAGCTCATGGATGTCCGTCAGGAGTCTGCCAGCCACTCTGACAGACATCTGAAAACAAATGCTGGAGGCTTAACCCACTTTTCTAAGTTCAAGGGCAGTGATTTAACTCCAAACCACTCCTTCTGCAGTTGGAAAAACAATATACTTCATGTAGATGGAGCCACTGCATTACTGTCTAATAGCAATTGATATTCTAAGATTGTACAGATTTTTTTTCCTCGTATTTCAATGCTAGATTAGCTGGGGAAGGAATTGCAAGAGAATTGCTGTTTGAAAAGGAATTTGAATGCAGAACAGGTGGTTAATTTGCTCACATTAGTTAGTATGTTTAACAAGGGAGGATGCAGTCTCCAGTCAAGTCTCTGGAAGAACATCTCTATTGCTATTTAGCATCGCTGCATAGCTTTGTACTTTTGCTCACATTCCTTTGTGCTGTAGCCTTTTTTCCCCAAAACACTAGGCAGAGAAAATAACATATGGATGAGAAGTGGCATATCTGAACAGCTACGTATGTCTATTGCATGAATTGGTACAGAAGAAAAGGATGCATCATCATGCTTTGATAACAAGCAGATCAGGAGCAATTACTTTTCTTTCAGAGAAAAGGGGATCACTTACATTACTTCAAAATATGATATTATTTTTTTTTTCCCCCTGGAGAATAATAATCATTCTCTCTGTAAGCTGAGGCACTACTGTTTCTCTATCTCCCTGAGTGTGGTGTGTGAAGACATCTCTGCACTCCGGAAAGAGATTGCTGCTGTTGAATTGGAAAAGCGGTGATGTCACTTCTTAAATATCACTGACTCCTGATCCAGTTGGATCAGATTTTGATCTTTATAACACATCCTCTATTCTGAAGCAGAAAATGAGTAGAACAGATTGTTTTCCATAAGGTTTTGGCAACTACAAAACATTTGTGAAGTGATAACATAGTGATTGCTCATGTCTGAGTAACTGTACGTAAAATGAAACTCTATAAGGAAAGCACTTTATTTCCTAGCAGAAGCTTGTGACAAATAGATAACTCTTATGTATCACATATCACAGGTTGAGGAAGAAACCATGCTGCTATTGGACAATAAACAACATGTCAAATAATGTAGATTAAGAAGCAAAGACAAATACAAATCTCAGTCTGTTAAAAATATTCTTCTCCGTGCCTGGCTTTATTCGTATTTATTCACTATTTTCCAATGGGATTAAAAAAACTTCAGCAGTTTCATGACAAGTCTTATGTCTTTAATACTTGAAGAGGCTTCGCGAAGAAAGCACGTTATGCTGATTATAAACACTAATACATTATTAATGAAATGAAATCAGCTAATTCATTAGCCAGTGTTAGTACGTGCAACAGGAAAAGTTAATGCCTGGTTTCTTAGTAGCATTTCTGTGTGTATTTTCTTTCACTTTGCTGCAACACAGCAGGCAACAAATACGCTGGAACAGCTTCCTAGGCTAAAGTTAACAGTGCCTTTCCATGTGTTTTCTTCAGTTAGCTGTAATATCCATGCTGGTCTGGCTGCTCCAGCTCCTTGCCCTGCTGGCCCTTGCAGTGCAGGTACAGCTGAATTGTGACACTGCAGTTTGAGCTTTGTGTCCTGGAAATGCAAACAGTCTACAATTTTCTCCAAGCCTTGATTCACTGAATCAGTCTTTTTTTTCGTCTTTTAAGTTGCTCCTGAGCTGTTGAAAGGCTGTTCAAGTTTACCACCTTGCTCACAACAATTGCCCTCTTGCTGTTGTTGTTATGACAGAGCCATAGAAGGGGTAGCATTGCAGTGGCTTCTACTGTGCCTACCAGAATTACAGGAATCAACAAAGCAGCTGTAAACCCTTTGCTAAGAGGAAGCTAATGATGGAAAAAATGCTCATAAAGCCTGTCTTTTGGTGTCAGTCCTGTAGCAGTTGTTGTCTGCGAGGCACAATAGAACATCTGGAAATGAGAGCCCTCCTATTCAGGTAGCTGAAATTGCATTAGCTGCTCTGGCATAAAGAGCAGGATTAGAATGACAGACCTCCCCACTGAAATATTGGCTTTTGAATAAACTTGTCAAATGCAACAAGGAGTGTCACGGCAAAACTTTCCTGCTTCTGCTGCGAGAAGAGCTGCTGTTTGTGATGACAAGAGGGCTGTGTTTAATTGAGCTGCGTTTTGCTGCTGTCTGCTGTAGGGAGATACAATGGAAGGCGACAAAGGCCAAATTCAATTCATTGCTATCAAACTTCCTTTCTTCTAGGAGCAGGTAACAGCAAAATAATTCAGGTTTAAAACAGGTGTGTGGTTGCAAGAATAAGGGAAGCAAGAAACTGCTGGAACAGCTTCACATTAATTTATGCTCAAGAGATTCACCATTCTTTATGACACAACAGGGGATCCTAAATATAATGGGGAATACAAACTAAGGAAGATAATGGAGAAGGAAGGCATCCTCCAATACGTTTAGAGTTCCTGCATTATTCCTGTTTGCCAGAGTCCACTTTGGTGAGCATTCACTTCAGCATAATGAAAGTGTAGCTTACAGGATGGCTTTGTAAAAACTAGGTCAGGTAAATTGGAGATGCTATTGTAGCTTTACGTGCTCTTCAACTGTAGATCTGAAGTTCAAATAAAAATTTTAAAAGGATGCTTTTCATTAGTATCAATCACAAAGCTGTCATGTTGTTCAGTACATTAAAACCAGACAAAGAGCACAAGTCTGGTTTGCAGTAATTTAGGAAGTTATGCAGATGTCTTTGTTGTTACTTGAACTACTTCAAAACTTGGTTTTGATTTGGAAATGCTTGTCTTTACACCTTAACATTACTACTTCTTCTTCCGGTGTTCATTTCTTTGTTTGTTTTAGATTATACTGTAAGAATAAATAATACCAGTTTCACAGCCTTGGTTGGAGGTTGGAAAAGTATCTCCATGGTGGGCATTGCCTTTGTCTGCCTTGCTCAGAAAGCTGCACTTTGGGCACTACAAACAAATCTGTTGCCTTTGTGCAACTTTGTGGGCTGAAGTTTCCTCCTCCTTCCTGAGTTGTTCGGCCGTGCTGGGAAACCTCCCTGAAGTCTTGTCTTGCTGCTTGTGCCACCTTGGTGTGTCTGCAGAATGCTGTGCTCAGCTAATGAAGGTGTCGTTTGCCACTAGAATGATTTTAAACAGTGGCAAAATTAACTTAGAAACTCGTGCTCCAGTGAGCTGGTGAAGTGGAGCCATACGGGCAGCGAGATATTTTACCTCTGAATTCTTTCTAACTCCTGAAGAATTTTGCCTTTCCTCCTCCATTTGCAAAGGAGAATTGGGACTGTGTTTTGGATTGTGTCCTCTCTAGCCGATGCACTTTAGTTTGGAAAGATGAAGCAACAAGTCCGTTTTGTGCCAGTTTAGTTGTGATTTTGGGTTCATTGATGAGTCATCGAGGCTGTGACTCAGGTGCCTCATTTGTGGACCCCGTTGTCCTGTACAGCCCAATCACAGAAATATCCAGAGTGGTCCTTCACGTGGAGACAGAATTCCTGCTTTCTAGACCATCCAGCAGCAGCTGAAGTACAATGTTTAGCTGATGTTAATGAATTCATACAATATGGCTCGTAAACCAAAAATGAACGCTCTGGTTTGGAAGTCTTTTAACTGCTCATTTTGTTCTAAAATGCTACAACAAAATGATTCAACACTTCCAGAATGGTTTTTTTTTCCTTCCCCCTACACTTGTAAATTTAAAACATGTTTTGTTGGGGTTTATGGTTCCAGTGTACCCCCATAAAGCAGTGATATTATCCAGGGGAGGTGAAAAAAATTGCATTTCAATTATTTTATAGAATATTTAAGTTATGCATAACAGATGACAGCAAATGCCATTAATATTAACAGAATGGGATAGTTCTGTTTAATTTCTGCTCTGTGAAGTCTTATTCTCCATGCTTGACTCTGGGGGAAAAGAACAGTTTAATACAATTTCTGCTCCTAATTTACTGTTTTTTGGTCTCAGATGATCTCCTGCTCTCCCGTTGCCGCTTTAATAGTGACCTACCTTAAAGATACGGATTTTATTATGTGTTCCCTAGGCTTTTCACAGGCAGAAAGATGGATACCAATTATTCAGTAGGAATTTGCTCCTTGACAAGACTTTCCCATGATATCTTATCCATCTGCTCCATATAATGTTTGTTCCTCTTGCTACTTGGCATTTATTTCTGTGGCCAATGGATGCAATAAGGGTTTGCAATTTTATTGTTGGCAGAAGCTGAGATGACCCTCTCATTTGTGTTATGGCTTTGTATTTCAAAGTGTCTTTTGTCTCTTACAATGCAGATCGCTACTTTAAATTAGGATTTTAAAATTATTTCCTATGTGGATTGAAAATCTACTATGACAGACAAGCATCTCTCAAGAGCTTTTTTCTTCAACCTTGTATATTATTCCTGATTTCATGTTAGCCCGGGCCTGCTTATACCTCTGACACCAGTGGCAAAGCAAGTGAAATATAGGTGAAAGCATTCATAAATTAAAATAAGGCTCCAAATGACCCAATTTGCTGTGCCTTCTGCTTTGCTTTTGGCTCAGTTCCTAATCTAGTTTCTCACAAGAGAAACTCCTACTGTGAATAGCTCCTTCTTAATAATAGAATATTACTTTACTGATTAATATTTGTTGGACACTTAGTCTAATTATGGTTTCTTACAGCTACTTTAATTACTGTAATATGAGGTTTAACTGAAGCAAAATATTCCAGATGAGTTTAGGGACGCTTTGCAAGTGAATTCTGTATGTGGAACAGCTGACTATTGGGAGAGAGGGAAACACGCTCCTTCCTGAAGGCTGGACACGTGTTCTGGCATGATAAGATATGTTGGTGTTTATGTTTCTGAATCAAAAGATGTAATACCAAGGATTTACAGGAGCTGGGAGCTCGGGAACCTCAGCCTGGGGAATAGCTGCAGTGAGCATGATTAACCGGATAAAGGGGAGTGCCATTGAGGATGGCAGTGTTTACTTGCTAATTGAAATTGGAGAGGCACAATTAAAAGCCTGTGATTAGTAAGGAATGCCAGTATCTTTAAGGACTAGCTCCTGTCTTTTCAAACGTGCAGTGGAGCACTGGGTTGTTTTTCTTGGTGAGAAATTATCCTATTTCTGGTAGAAGAAATGTGTTGAAAAAGCAAAAGGTGAAATAGGAAGAAACTTTGAAGAAATTGGTCACTAATTTTTTTTTTTCCAGGGTGTCTCATTTTTAACTAAAGGGTTAGGACACATTCCTATTTGTTGAATACCTCAGTGGGAAGTACAAAAGTACTTGGATTGGGTATTTGTTTGGTAGTAAATCAAAACCTGTTGGTAGAGTATCAGCGAAGGGTAACAGGCGAGGCAGAAGTGGAGGATTCACTGTTGGTGTGACCTCTCCCCTGTAGCTCTCAGCTCTCCACTTGTACATACCCAGTGCCATTTTCAAATATCACGCCTGAATTTCCTCTCCTTTTACAGAGCAATGTTGAAAAGCAAAGGATATTCTTTACTATTGAGAACAAGAACTTCATTAGTCAATTAAACAATCCCCAAAAAACAGGTTTCTCTGTATCAGTCCTGTTAAATCAGAAATGTGCCTGACATCCAACCTGAATTTCCTACTTGATGTACTCAATATTTACCATAAACTTGAACCAGAAGCTGCTGAGCTTCTGTACACGCACACTAGAGGACTTTAATGCTTGGTTGATAAGATGTCTGATAAGACAAATGTTGGGGGAATAAACCCTACTTACTTTTTCATGCACTCAGACTTCATTAAGACTTTGTTCTCCTCCTCTGAAATGATTTATTTCAGCTTAGGGAAGGAGAAGCAAGTGGTTTCTGAAATGCTCTTGCTTCATAAGATGTAGGAAGATGAGGGAATTTGATTATGGAAAAAAGGTCTCTTACAACATTTAAAACAGAAAAATTGGGTTTCTGCTTTTGCATAATGCCGATTTATTTTGAAGTGTAATGCTTTATGCTTTCACCCTTGCAAGCTGATTCTTATTTAGGAGATGAAAGATTGTGCAAAGTATAATATTCTTGTATAATTTAAGCCGCCTGATAATGTGCTATAGCCTCCCAGAATCCAGTCCCAAACATGAGGCATTGATTTAGAAAAGGCATTTAAATAATTTAAAATTGTTCAATGCTGAGTATGATCAGCACCCCAATCATTTTCAAATAAAAGTACCTATAAAAAATTGAAGCAGTTGAATAATTTTAAATTGCTTTATACTGTGCAAGCACAGAACCCCAATCACTTCCAGACTGAAGTACTTGCAAAAAAGAGAAAAAAAGAAAAAAGATTGAAGTGCTCCAGTAAATTTAAATTGTCATATACAAGGAAAAGGGTTTTTAAGTTATTGGAGACTTGATTTCTTTTTCTTTACGATTTCTTATTTTTATATACAACTCAAACAGCTTTACTTCATCAAAATGAACAAAAAAGTCTGATTGCATAAACTTGCAAAATATTAAATTGACCCCTGTTATGTATAGTAATGGTAGGATATTTCACAAGCACATGTCACATATCCTGGTGTAGGAATTCTCAGTACCCTCATTATTATATTTAGCTCAGAAAAAAACGAATAACCCTATGCAGTTTAAACCCTAGAATTCTTTAGCCTGTCTCTGACAAAAACATATAAATCTTCAGATCCCCCAATCTGAATTGTATTAGAGCTTTTCGCCTGGCCAGTCTAGATGAAAACAAACCCATGCCCTTACATGCCTTCTGTCCAGGAATTTTCCAGTATGATATTTATGTTTAGATGTATATATACATTGCAAAAGCAAGATCCAAGGCAGAGATTCACATTTTTCACCACCTTTCCTGTGTTTTATGTTTGTTGGTCCTGTCTGTTGAATGTCACGTGGAACAGATGATGGGTTTGGTAAGTACAGATAATTATGGAGCTAATAAATGTACTGGCAGTGCTGTCTGCAGTGTTGAGTGGGGAGGGTACAGTGGTTTCCTGACCACTGCAGGAACTTAACTTGATTTAAACTATGGATTTGAAGAGCAAATTATAGTTTATTGTGGAGGTTCTATGATGGAATTTTGGGGGTACAACTGTTCCTCTGTCCTTATGGCTCAGGGCTGACAGCTATTCCTTCACTTAAAGGAATAAAATATCAGTATGTTCTCATGGGCACAGGTAACTTTCTATGATGGTTGTTTCTACAATAAGCAAAAAAATGCCCTGAAATATTTAGTAGTTAATATCCATTATTTCCCAGAACCACCGTTCCTTGATAGATGCAAGTTCTCCTGTAAGGGGAGAAGGAAACGTTATTCACCAGGGTGTCACTAAAACATTCCCCAGTGCTCCTGAGATCTCATTCTCAACATGGCAGGATTTTCTCTGACTACCAAATATATGTGGGGTCAATAGCTGTGTCTTTTGCATAAAAGACTTCATTCAGCTCTTAAATGGCAAGCAATTATAAGAGACAGGGTTATAGACCAGGGTCTTGGTTTCTTATTATTTATGTTCAATTAACTTACCAGACTGGTGTTTTTTTTTTTTCCTTCCTGCTTTGGCTACTAAGTGTTGATCTTTAATAGTTATCATGTTCCCAGCATTAATGCGTTTTATTTCTTTGGAAAGGTCATTCTTGATGTAATGTCACTGTTAACACAAGGGAAGCCTGTAAGCTTTAGACACTTTGCTTTATTTTGATGTGCTCAAAAATGTTGAAACACTCGCTGTCTTTCCCTTGGGGTTTGCTTTCACTGAAATCAGAAGAGTTAGGACAAGTGCTTTTAAGTTTTTGACTATGTTTTTGTAATTAATTAAAAGTATTCCTCAACGAGCAGCTGGCACTGCTAAAAAGACCTGGGTATATTTTTTTAAAATCCTTTTCTATTTATTTCTAAGTGACTCTTAAGAGCTTGAAAATGACTACCTGTTGTCAACAAACGCACAAGTCCTTGGCTGGTAAACTGAGCAGTGATGTAACAACTTGTTAATATCAGTGAATTAATTGGTATCTTGTATGGTTACTTGTAACTTTTGTAGCCTGTTCTGCCTAACAGATTGTCCCTCCCTGTTGAAGACAAATGAAGCGTATCAAAGCTGGCAGACAGGTTTGCATTGGACTTTCTGCCTTGTACCGCTTTCTCAGCTTAATTTATTGAGTCTTTGCATGTTAGGCTTGTTTTTCCTTCAGTAACTTTGCTGGAATCCAGAGGTTTTTACTTGAAAGGATTAATTTTTTAAAAATCTTGCATTCGTGAGTGTTCAGGAGAAGGTCAGAAAACGTTCAACAAATGGTTTTTTGGAGTTGAAAACTAGACACTTTCTCTTTCCCTTGTACTTTTATGAGTTCTGGGGGTTGGCTCCTGATTTCCTAACGTTTCAAGGTGACAGCACAACATGAGTGTTGTATCCCCAAACCCAGGCTGTTCTTGGGCAGGTTGTTTTCAGCAGGCTCCATTGCAGTCTGAGCTCACCAGTGCAGAAGACAGATGTTCAGTGTTTCACTGAGTACAGCCTTGTGGAGCAGGAATAATCACTTTGTACTCCAACTTTGTAGAAGAGAAAGAAAACAATAGGTGGAAGGTTGCATTTTTTTTTGATAACGATCACACTGTTGGGAAATTAAACATGTATCATGGTCCTTATAGTTTCCAGCCATCCTACCCCAAAACCACTATCTGCTGTAAGAAATATGATTTTAATTTTTTCTCTAGTGGCTTTTGCCACATCAGTGTTTTCCTGTGTGGAATAATGACTTTGCCCTGTACAACTGCATGGGAAGGATTATAAATATCTTTAAACAATTTTTAATTTACTTCCTTTTTTTTGATAACCAGAGATCCATATTTTCATTCATCTAAGTGCTTCATGAAGTCATTACTGCTGGAAAATAGGATCAACCTGTTTATTTCATTAGGCAATAAATAACTGAAATATTTGTTATAAGCAGATCTTTGAGCAGGTTATTGCTGTAAGGCAGTTTAGGTTTCAGTAATTCCACACCTTGCAGTAAAACCAGTTCAGAACTTTGACTTTCAATGTTTCTTCTTTATGCCTCTTTCACTGGTACAGGAGGGCTGTTGAATGGCTCATTTGCATTATTCTGTGCCCTGTAAAATGAATTTATTATGCAGCTTCTCTAAACAGCCTAGCTAGCTGTAATCTCATTCCAGTGGTGTATGAGCTTCAGGAAAACACCGTTACTTCTTTCATAATGCCTAAAAATAAACCAAAAAATAACCTTGGAGCCCAACCCGTCCTTTTGCTCCGGTCTAGTGTGTTAAATGGTGTTATTAATCACAATGGGTAGATATTTACTTGTTAAATAGTTGAGTAATTTAAAATATTACTTACTCTGAGCACAAATAATGCATTTCAGCCTCTGCTATTAATCATTAAAATACCTAATGAACGTAGATGGTGGTTGTCCCCTGGATTACAGAAGTCTGAACAATCCATGTAGACGAAACAGTGGGTTGATCCTGCACTCTGAGCCACGTGGGTACAACTCCTCTGGAGCTGGAAGCTCAGATCTGTGGGCACATCCTCAGTTTCCAGCTAATAATCTGTTCAGAGAGGGAAGGTTAAGCTCAGGTTCTGTGCTGGGAGATCTCTGCCCACTGTGAGGGGAGCTGGTTCCCATCTGGTCAGAAAGGGCATCGATTTAGCCGGGCAGGAGGATTTGCATCTGCTTTTATATTTCATAAAGATTAATCCCGACTGTGTTTGCAGAAGCTGCTTAACATTGTTGTGGGTAAATGGTGGCGATCCCTCTGTCCGTGACAAATTGTTCGGCTCTTTGTGTGCTATGGTTAATTTTAGAATGATTGTGAACCATCAGCACACTGAACCTTTGGAAAAGAAAAAACAGGATCCTAAAAGCATTAGGCAACGTATTTTGGGCTTAAGAGAATGTCGGCATCACTCACCAGACCCTGGAGAATGTTCATCTGGAATTCTTTGTGCATTTTGCACAGGTGTGAACTTAAAGCAGGCACACTGAAAGGCTACGGAGATGATCACAGGGATGTATCCACAGAGGAGGTGAGGGAAAGAGCTTGGTTTGTGTCACCTAAAAAATGGAAGATTTAGAAAGGACAGAGGTTAATGAAGTTATGAAACAAGACTTGAGAGAGTAAGTGGCTATAAATTGACCATGAACAAATTTATTCTGGAAGTTATGAGATGACCATCAGAATAAAGGTTGAGAATTGTGGAATGTAGCAAGAATTACTTACAATTGGGATCAAGTGATTCAGAGAGTAGACTGTAAATTGTGCTTGTGACACCAGAGGAGGTTCCTTCCAGGCCTGTGTGAGGGTTTCACAGAATCATCAGGGTTGGAAGGGACCTCTGGAGATCACCCAGTCCAAGGCAGGGTCCCCTGGAAGAGGTGACACAGGGACATGTCCAGCTGGGTTTGGGATGTCTTCAGGGTTTCAAGAGCCCTTGGATTTCAGAAGGCAAGGAGCTGTTCAGGCACAACCACTGGCAAATTGCTTCTTGAATAACTTCCCAAGATTCCCAGTCATGGGAGATGCACACTTTTTACAGAATATATGATAAAATTCATATAATAAACATAGATTCGCTGGCGAAGTGCTCATAAAAAGAAAGTTCCTGTGGTAGATGGTCTCGCAAAAGAGTTAGTCACATTTTGTTTCCAGTTAATGGATGCCTGCTGCAGTCACACAGCTTAGTGACAGCAGAACTGAATTCATTTGAGACAATAAAGTCATTCTAATTTGCATTTTCATAGCCCACTCTTCAGTACTCCAAGTGTGACTTTCCCTTTTAGGACAGAGCTCTGCAGCAAATGGATAGGTAGACCCTTTAAAAAAGAATATTTATCATCCTTGAAGAATCCTAGCGCCAAATCTTAATAGCATTTCTTACAAAAATGACTGGAATTCACTATCAGATAGAGAGGTAGAGCTGTAGAGATTGTGAATAGTCTTTTTTTTAAACTTCTTTCCTGATAAAAAGAAGAGCGGGTAGAGCCTGAAACAGTGAAAACTTCCCTCCAAAATGATAATATTGCATAGAAAAATGCCTCAGATTGTAGCACTCTAGAAATCAAATTAATTCAAAAGAACTGTGTGGTTTAATTCGTTTAGTCACTGTCAGAGATAAATAATTCAATGTACCTTTATGGAAACTTAAAATACCCTTGCTAATTGTGCCAACCAGAGGATAGGTTATTTAGGCTTTTGAGGTTGCGGTTTTTTCTCTCTTTTTTT